>OVAN01000249.1:0-52728 GCA_900406275.1 Anastatica hierochuntica | reverse complement strand
CGAATCGGGACGGAAAAGGAAATCGAACCAGCCCACGAAGATCTATATAAAGGACGCGAAGTGAAAGAAGAGAGAGGGATTCATTCACAGAATTTTTCGTCACCGCAAAAACACTTAGAAAAACTAGGGTTCTTAATTCGTTTTCGTTAGCGAGCTGCATCTCAACTAGGTTACGAGTCTGCGACTTAGTTCTAGAGAGTCTGTGAACCACATAACATTGACAGTGAGAATTTCGGTTCCCACAACGATGTTGATCCGGCGATAAAAAACTCTGATCTGGCGGATATATACGCAGATCCACCGGTGAAGAGGAAGATGAAGGAGATACACAAATACGTGATGGTGTAGTTTCACTGATTTGACCCTGACGTTGTATAAACGTCGATGATGATCCGACGACCGGGTATAACGCCGATTTTGAAGATTTGTCCAATCTCATACGTGTTTCCACGTATGAGCTTGCGGGAGGGTTTTAGGAGATCTCGGGAGTACAAGATCAACTTGAATTTATTAACATAGTTTGCATATTTGTATATATTTTCATATTGTCAAATAGGTAGTTTACTTTAATCACAAATGTAAAGAACTTGATCATCAAGTTAAGTTATTGTATAAATAAGCTTATTGACTAATCAATAAAACTGAGAAAATCTGTTTAATACTTCGAAAGGGTTTCTCCACTTTAGACTAATCAAAATATTGCATGTAATATCACATATTAACGTAATACCCATATATTTATGTAATACTCCGATACCATGTCTTGTTACAAAACTACCCATATCTTACATTTACATTAATATGTGATATATGTCAATAAACCTCTTTTCTGGTATGGCTGTCTTAAGTTCAATCAACTCCTTTAAAAGGTGATGTACGTCGTGTCAATGTGTTGCGGTAATAGTAATACAATATTATCAACGGTATAATCTCATCTTAGAGCAGGAACAACCCTGTCTTATAACAAGTCTCTTAAACAATTTTTTTAATTAAAAATAACAAAATAGTAAGAGACGTTTCTTAAATTCCTTATTTAAGAAACGTCTCCTACCTAAGTCTCTTCGTCTTATTGCTTTTTTCTTTTTTTCGGATCAGAATAATTTTATTTTCATATCAGTTTCGTTTCTGTTTCAGATCCGTCTTTTTTTTGTTTTTCAGTTTTTGGATCCGTTACGGATCCATTTACGATATTTTCGGGTTTCAGGTCCGTTTCAGATCCGTTTAAAATGTCCCGATCCGAACCCAAGATACCCGAAAATATACTCAAAAATACCCGAACCCGAAAATATACGACAAAATCTGAAACCGAAAGAACCGAACAGATATCGAACGGGTAACCGAAAATATTTCGGGTTTGGATAAAAACAACTTCATTTTCAGATCAGTTTCAGTTCCGTTTCAGATCCGTTTTTTTTTTGTTTTTCGGTTTTGAATCCGTTACCGATCTGTTTACTATATTTTCGGGTTTCAGATCCTTTCAGATCCGTTTAAAATATCCCGAGCCGAACTCAAGATATCCGAAAAATACCCAAAATACCCAAAAATACCCAAAAATATCTGAAATTATCTGAAACCGAAAGAACCGAACCGGAATCGAACGGGTAACCGAAAATATTTCGGGTTTCGAATCCGTTTTGAATCTGTCAAAAAATTAAATATTTATTAATATTTTATTTTTAAGAACCCTAAATTAAGAGACTAGCATTGTAGCACACAATTTACTAAGTCTCTTAACTAAGTCCCTTAGTCCACAATTAATATTATAAAATTGTTAAGATACCCATTTAGGGTATTAGAGCATGTGCAATGCTAAGAACCCCTTTGAGGTTCTTAGCCATTTTTTTTATTAATTTTTTTAGAATAAGAACCCCCTTTGGGGTTCTTAGCAATTTTGGTCTATTATTGCAAGAACCCCAAATGGGGTTCTTAAATAAATTTTTTTTTTACTTAAAAAAAATCGAAATATTTTTGAGTATTTTTAGGTATATTTTCGAGTATTTTTAGGTATATTTTCGGGTATTTTGGGTTCGGATCGAGAAAAATTTGAAACGGAACCGAAACGGATATTTTAAGGTATTTTGGATTCGGATCAGGATATTTTAAACAGATCGGAAACGGATCCGAAACTCCAAAAATCGTAAAAAGATCTGTATCATATCCAAAAACTTTTAAAAAAATGGATCTGAAACGGAGCCGAAACGGAACCGAAACGGATATTTTCAGGTATTTTGGGTTCGGATCAGAATATTTTAAACAGATCTGAAACGGATCCGAAACTCGAAAGATCGTAAACAGATCCGTATCATATCCAAAAACTGAAAAACAAAAAAAAATAGATCTGAAACAGAGCCGAAACGGAACCGAAACGGAACCGAAACGGATATTTTCGGGTATTTTGGGTTCGGCTCGGGATATTTTAAACAAATCTGAAACGGATCCGAAACTTCAAAAATCGTAAATGAATATGTAACGAATCCAAATACCGGAAAACAAAAAAAATCCGAGAAAACGGATCCGAAACCGATCTGAAAATGAAATTGTTCTGACAAAAAAAAATCACAAGAACCGGTTTAAGAACCGGTTCTTACACAAGAAACTTTAAAACCCGTATCTTAAGAAAATGATTTTTTTTATTTTTTTTAATTTAAAAACACGAACAACCGCGGGTAAAAACCCGCGTTGTTCCTGGTCTTATAGTTGTTCATGCTCTTACAGAGGTATACGAATTATTAAACAACTAGTATGAGACCCGTGCTCCGCACGGGTTAAATTGAATGTAGAGATTGCTTTTTGACAATTAGTTGATACTCCTACTATAAATATAAATATTTACAAAAATATTCTATTTGAGAAAATAGCTATGTTCTTTTTTTGAAACTTAATGATGCTTCGATTTGTCTTAATGACTCAACTACTACCAAATTGCACGCGGTCTGTTTTGTACGTCTTGAGCAAAATCGGTTCCTTGGGAATCTGAACTGTGTTTGCCATTTTTGTACGACACCTCATGCAAGTTTTGCTTATTGCATTTCTAGTTCTTACATGCATGAAGTTTTCATAATCATAGGAATGTTGATCTACCATCTACAAGACCAACTTTGCTAGTCCAGAAGTCTTCAAGGTACAAAAATACATCACTGAACTTACAATTTTTAGCGTTGGAGAAATTTGGTTGACGTAGACTGTAAATTTGCCCGAGCTATTATCTATGTTGATTATGATCCAAATATCAAATGGATCTAATTAACAAAGCCCAAAAGCAAAAAGAAGAAGAAATTAAAGGGAGAAGAAGATGGGCTTGCCGAAAATAAGCCCATGAAAGTTCAAATATAAAACAGAGGGAGAAGATCAAAAACAGAAAAACACTCTAACAAACTTTTCTTCTTCTTCAATCTTCTTCTTGTTGATCGGTTGTGATCTCCATTGTTGTTGTTCTTCAAGCTTCTGTACCAGGTCCCGATCCTGAAGAGAGACGTACCCATAGCTTTGGGGAACTCTATAAAATCTTGTGTCTTGATCTTGTTCTTCTTCTTTCTTTGAGAGTTGTGAGTTGCAAATCACAACCTGAAATCGCAAGAGAAACATAGAAAACACAAGGTGAATCTCATGGATTCTTCAACAATTGGTATCGGAGCATCCAGGATTTGGATTCTACGAGAATCTAAGGGGTAATTCACAAGATTCAGAGATAAGAAGATCCATCGAAACTAATCAAGAAGGCTAGCTAAACAAGGTTCAATTTCCAGAAAGATAAGGATCTGAAGATATCAATCGATCAGTCTCCATTGAATACAGCTTGAGCTAAATCTTAGCCTAAACGGAAGTATCTTGATATGTTCTCTCATTTTGAAATCCTATAGAAAGTTCGAAAGAAAATCTCTCCAGATTAGTTTCAAATCTATTGTTGTTGTTCCTTGTTACTTGTGTGTTTTCTTTGTTATCTGCAGGTAACAAAGCTTACACAGGTGGTTGTTAATCATGGATCCAACACCTGAGAGGTTTGAAATGGAGAAGTTTGATGGAAAGGGAGACTTTGGGTTATGGAAGTTTAAGATGCTGGGACAGCTTGAGATACAGGGTTTACTATATGTATTACAGGAGGATACTATTCCGGTGACAGAGGAAGGTAAAGAGAAGGATGGAGAAGAATCTAAAGTTGACATCAAGAAAGCTGAGAAAGATCTCAGAGTGAGAAGCTTGCTAAGCACATGTCTTAGTGATCCCATTCTGAGGAAGATCATGAATGAATCTACAGCTTTAGAGATGTGGAAAGCACTGGAGAGAGACTATCAAACCAAGTCTCTCCCAAACAGGATTTTCTTGAAAAAGAAATTTGCTTGTTACAAGATGGAGGAGGACAAATCCATAGAGGAGAATGTGGATGAGTTTCTTAAGCTCATAGCAGATCTGGGAAGTCTGGAGATAGTAATCTCAGATGAAGATCAGGCAATACAACTTTTGTCAGGCCTTCCTCCCCTCTATGAGCCACTAGTTCATACACTTCAATATGGCTCAGGGAAAGACACTCTCACTGTTAGTGAAGTAGTGACTGCTGCATACTCTAAAGAGAATGACTTAAAGCAGAGGGGTCTACTGAGGAAGAACTCACAACAACCTGAAGGGTTGTATGTGGAGAATAGAGGAAGACCAGACAAAAGATATGGTGGAGGAAACAAAAACAAGTCTAGATCCAGATCTAAATCAAAAGGCAAAAGCAATACTAAAGGAGATAAGACTTGTTGGGTTTGTGGGAGTGATAAGCATTGGAAGAGGGATTGTCCTGAGAGGAAGAAGAACTCTCAGCAACCCAGATCTCAGAATGCAGCCAACATGGTCGTAATTCTACCTGAACCAATTGCCTTGACAACAAGTCTAGTGGCTTTTCAAGGAGAATGGGTTCTAGATTCAGGATGCACATTTCACATGACGCCAAGAAAGGAACTCTTATCAGATTTTGAAGAGTTTGATGGAAACAGAGTGTTGATGGGAAACAACACCCATTGTATGGTCAAAGGGAAAGGAAAATTGACTATAGAAAACACTGATGGTACTCTGGTTACCCTGAGCAACGTGAGATATGTGCCAGAGATGGGAAGGAACTTGATATCCTATGGTCAACTAGAGCAAGCAGGGTGCAAGTATTCAGGTGGAGACTTCATGGTTCAATTCTATAAAGGTGATCAAAAGGTTTTGGTAGGAAAGTATCATAATGGTCTGTATTATCTGCAAGGGAATGTGAAGGAACCACAGGCTAATACTGCAGAAAATTCAGAGGATAAAACAAAATTATGGCACAGAAGGCTAGCTCATATGAATATAAAGTCAATGAAGTTTCTGGAATCAAAAGGATATTTGAAACAAGGAGAGCTAAAGGAATTAGGCTTTTGTGAATCATGTCCTATGGGAAAATCACATAAACAAAGCTTCAAAGGAGCAAAACATACCACATAAGATGTTTTAGCATATGTTCACTCAGACATATAGGGTGCTCCCAGTGTGACTCCTAGCCTATCTGATGCAAGGTACTTCATCACATTTATAGATGACTATTCTAGGAAAGTTTGGATTTACTTCCTAAAGTCTAAAGATAAAGCCTATCAAAGTTTTTTAAACTGGAAGACTTTGGTAGAAAATCAAACAAGCAAGAGGATAAAGTGTCTAAGGACAGACAATGGTTTGGAGTTTTGCAATGCTAAATTTGATAAGCTTTGTAAAATCTCAAGGATTAAGAGACATAAAACATGTCCCTATACTCCTCAACAGAATGGAGTTTCTGAGAGAATGAACCGCACTATAATGGACAAAGTGAGATGTATGCTCACAGAAACAGGGTTAGAAGAAAGATTTTGGGCTGAGGCAACATCTACTGCTGTCTATATCATAAATAGATCACCTACAGCATCAACTGATTTTGCAATACCAGAAGAGGTATGGAGCAAAGGAAAACCAGGGTACAAGCACTTAAAAGGTTTTGGATGCATAGCTTATGTTCACAATGTCAAAGACAAGATAAGCCTAAGATCATCTAAAGGAATATTCTTAGGTTATGCAGATGGAACTAAGGGATACAGAGTCTGGTTACTGGATGAGATGAAGGTGGTGATTAGTAAAGATGTGGTATTTGATGAGTCAAGTCTATACAAGAATCTTACAACAGGGACATCCTCTCAGGAAAACTCAAAGGTTGAGAGGACCAAGAAGAAGGTAACCTTCAACAACAATCTGGAAGAGATTCTAGGGGAAACAATACGACATCTAGATACTCAAAGATTTATGGAAGATAAATCAGAGGAAGGTTCTAGTAGTCAGAAGGATAGTCAAAGAATAATTGTTGACTCTGACTCAGAGAAAGATGATGAGGAGGAAAACAGTCTGGAAAGAAATGAGTCTCATGATGAGGATCTCAGTGAATACCTATTGGCCAGGGATAGAGTTAAAAGGGTTTCAAAACCGCCATCCAGGTTTGAAGATGATGACTTTGTGGCTTTTGCTCTCAGTAGTGCTGAGATTGTAAATCTAGAGGAGCCTAAGAACTTTCAGGAAGCAAGGCATAGCAAAGAAAGTGACTTGTGGGACTCAGCTATGGATGAAGAAATGGACTCACTGTACAAGAACTTCACCTGGTCACTTACAGATAGACCAAAGGACCAAAAGGTCATAGGCTCTAAGTGGGTTTACAGGCTAAAGCCAGGAATCCCAGGAGTAGAACATCCTAGGCATAAAGCTAGGCTGGTGGCTAAAGGCTTTGCACAGGTAGAAGGGATTGATTATAATGAGGTATTTGCCCCAGTGGTCAAACATGTTTCTATAAGATTGCTAATGTCTGCTGTAGTCAACAGAGACTTGGAGCTAGAGCAAATGGATGTTAAGACAGCTTTTTTATACGGGAATCTTAAGGAAAAAATTTATATGAATCAACCTGAGGGATATGTCAAGAAAGGACAAGAAGACAAAGTGTGCCTTTTACAGAAATCTCTCTATGGATTTAAGCAATCCCCTAGAGAGTGGAATCATAGGTTTGATTCATTTATAATCAAACATCACTACAGGAGAAGTGAGTATGATCCATGTGTTTATCTATATGGAAATACATTAGATAAAATGGTGTATCTACTTCTCTATGTAGATGATATTTTGATAGCAGCTAAGGACAAGTCTGTGGTTGAGAAGTTAAAGGGAGTACTAAGCTCAGAATTCTCTATGAAGGATCTAGGACCAGCCAGAAAGATTTTGGGAATGGATATCTACCGTGATAGAGAAAAGGGTATTCTCATTCTTTCACAGAATGAGTATTTAGCAAAAGTTCTTAAGCTGTTTGGGATGTGGGATTGTAAATCAGTTTCTACACCTTTAGGACCTCAATTCGAGTTACAGAGTTTGACAGAAGAGGAATCTCTAGAGCAGGCTAAGGAGATGGAGAGTGTACCTTACGCCAGCGCTGTGGGTAGCCTCATGTATGCTATGGTCGGCTCCAGACAAGACCTAGCATATGCAGTGGGAATGGTTTGCAGGTACATTGGAAAACCTGGAAGAAATCATTGGTTAGCAGTCAGATGGCTAATGAGATATGTTGAAGGAGCATTAGATGTAAACTTATCTTTTACAAAGGAGAATGATTTCAGAATCAGAGGCTACTGTGATTCAGACTTTGCTTCTGATCTGGATAGACGCAGATCAATCACAGGAAATGTATTCACTGTGGGTGGTAACACAGTGAGCTGGAAATCGACACTTCAGAAGGTTGTGGCCCTGTCAACAACAGAAGCAGAGTATATGTCATTGTCAGAATGCGTAAAAGAAGCTATATGGCTAAAGGGTATTTGCGAGGAAATGGGTTTTGATCAAGATGCTATAGAGATAAATTGCGATTCTCAGAGTGCTATTCACCTAGCTAAAAATATATGTATTCAGGAAGGACGAAGCATATAGCAGTAAAGTATAACTTCATAAGAGAAGTTATAGCTGAAGGAGTCGTGGAATTGAAGAAGATACACACTACTAAAAACCCGGCAGATATGTTAACGAAGACATTACCTTGCGAGAAGTTTGAAAATTGCTTGAGCAAACTTAAGATCGTTAGGGATTGAGACGATCTGGTGTCACCGTCACCGGAGAAGAAGGAGACGGTGGTCTGTCTCGGTTGAAAAGAGACAGGGTTAAGGTGAAAGGTTTCTATTCTTCAGGGGTTAAAGCTTGTGAGATACGGCTTAAGGACCAGGTGGAGAAGGGAAGAGGTTGTGTCTGATAAAAGATCGGACATGGAGGCTGCCGGGATCAGGAAGAGGAGATCAAAGGGTTTTTTCTCTCTCTAACGGAGGAGCTCGAGAAGGGATTCGTGAGAAGAAGAAGAGAGAGAAAGGGAGAGAGATAACTGGATCAGGTAGAGTTTGTTGATTATGATCCAAATATCAAATGGGTCTAATTAACAAAGCCCAAAAGCAAAAGGAAGAAGAAATTAAAGGGAGAAGAAGATGGGCTTGCCGAAAATAAGCCCATGAAAGTTCAAATATAAAACAGAGGGAGAAGATCAAAATCAGAACAACACTCTAACAAACTTTTCTTCATCTTCAATCTTCTTCTTGTTGATCGGTTGTGATCTCCATTGTTGTTGTTCTTCAAGCTTCTGTAAAACACTAAACTAGTGAATTACCAGGTCCCGATCCTGAAGAGAGACGTACCCATAGCTTTGGGGAACTCTATAAAATCTTGTGTCTTGATCTTGTTCTTCTTCTTTCTTTGAGAGTTAAGAGTTGCAAATCACAACCTGAAATCGCAAGAGAAACATAGAAAACACAAGGTGAATCTCATCGATTCTTCAACAATCTAAAAGATAAAACAAATAAGACAAATTGGAAAATCCCACAAATTGAAAATTAAATAACAAAATGTCAAAGACGTACACGCTCTACCTTCAAAAATGTAGTGTCTATGAAAAACATCCATTTCAGCATGTTTAAAATATATCTTCGTCGACGAATATCGCCCCTTCATTCAGAAATTGAAGTGCTGATTTGGGTGATGCAGAGCGTAGCAGCACATTCTGAGATCCTGGATTTTGACACAGATAACCAAAATGTCATTCGGATGCTTTCTACCTCAAATGACTGACCAGAGTTTGCGACAGAACTATAGGATTTCGAGGGGTGAAGCTTGCTTATCCGCAGTTCAAGATATCTTATGTTCCACGAGGTTTAAACTCAAAGACAGATCTTTTAGTTCGTCTAGCTAGACAACATTCAATTTTGTTTTCTTTTGTTGATTGTTCTATTCCGGTGTAGCAAACTACACCACCTCAAACTTGAGTAATAGAATAGCCTTTTGGTGTCAAAAAAAATGCCTTGGTCTTGGTGTTATTGGAGAAAGTACAGAAATTTGGTAACTTTCTTGTTGAAATAGAAACGGATCGAATCGATGACAAAAGAAGATGTGAAAATCGGGAAGGAAATTGTCAAAAAAAAAATCGGGAAGGACGTAAGAAGAAGAAAGATTTGTGGACATGTAAAAACGACTGATGCACGCTTCTAAGTTTGAGTTTTTAAAATTTGTAGAAGAATGGAATTTTTTTTTAAAAAGAGGATAAAAGTTTACATAAGAAGTTATGATGAATAGAGACGAAGCAGTGGATAAACTATTGATCATGGTTCATGGAGAAGAAACAATCGACTTTTGATGAAGATAAATTGTCTTTCTCAATGGTGTAGTAAACAGATTAAATTAGAAGAAAAAAATTGTGAAAATTTGTAAGTGTAAACACGTCATCAAAGGTTTAGGTGTCGAAAGAAAATGATGACAATTATTTATGAAATGACTTGCGAATTATAAGTATTAGATTATATAACATCAACAAAACAACCGGAGTAAACCATTTACTCAACGTAATGTTTGGATATACATAAATTGCTTAACACAAGGCCAATGACACGACGCAATGGTTTGCACATAGAGCTGGTCAGTGGCGAGTGTAGGAAAAGAATTTATGAGGGAAAATAGAGCATCCTCATCCTCAATGCAGAAATATTCACAAGAATTTTGCACCTAATATAATACTAATAAATTTAATATTATTTAATTATGTACTTAAACTCTATATATTAAAAATATGTANAATTAGTGGGGAATTAACTTTTTTTTTTTTTGTCGGCAAATCGGGCCACAACGGGCCGGTCCGGTGGCCCTACCCTAGTACCGGGATTTTACCCCTCACATACCAGGGTCCGGATCACAACTGACCGATCCGGTAGTCCAAAGTCCCTCATACGGGCTTATGCGCACAATTGCGCGACCGGGGGCTCGAACACACTACCCCTGACTTTTAGTGAGATGCTTCTTGCCACTTGAGCTATAAGAGCTTCCGGTATTTGAAATTTTCAAATGAGAGACTTGACTTTTGTTTTTTTTAAGAGACTATCGTGAGAGACCATAATAATAAATACTCTTAAGTTATTAAAACTCTTTTCATTCTTATTTTATAGGGGTAATTGCATTCTTTACTCTTTCACTAGAATTCGCCTTTAACATGGATCTAAATAAGCGTAGTTGATTGTTTTTTGTGTTCAATTTGGATATTTTAGATTTTTGAGATCATATTAATAATTTTTTAGTCGGTTTTGTATAGATCCAAACGATTTCGAATCGGTTGGATATACCAATATCAACTATCCGAAAATATCTTAAAAATATATAAAATATTCAAAATTTTTAATAACTCATAAAAATATTCATAAATGCTAAAAATATATTTGAAATACTCTAACATATTTTGTCTCTTCCCAAAAAGTTATTTTTGGAACTTTTCATTCATATTAAAAAACATTTTTAGTTATTAGTTAATATATTTTCTTGAATAAAACACTTTCCATGTCACTGAACCAATATGAATTCAATACATGTTTATATTATCCATTGATATCTCTTGAAATTTACGACATCTTAGCATTAATTGATAAAAAGTAAATAAAATATTAAAAGTTCAGTTTTTTAGAAACAAAAAAAGTATTTTTAATTATTGTGTGGTTGACTAAAAAAATTTATAATAATTATTATTTTTTTCATCGAAATCCTTTTTCATTATGAAAACAGTACAAGACTCTCCGCTAGGGAGAGACCAAAATGATCCGCCGATATTACAAGGGTGAAGATAACAAAACGTACTATTGAATTACAAGTAACACAATAGACACGAGAAAATAAATGAACATCCAACAAGTGTGATAAGATAAAATAGTCAAATGCTCCATCTCTAGCACATGTAGATAATCGAAGACTTCTTGCCAATCAAATTAAACACCAATGCCACAAATGAGACTCGAATGTCTCCATCGTTTTGAAACTTCATGCTTGCGCCAAAAGTGTCATAATACTAGGTCTCTGAAAATGGTGGACACGAACAGGACGAGAGAGAACTCTCGCGGTCCACAACCCTTGAATACCAATATCCTTGCTATACATAGAAAAATTCCAGGAGACTGTCCAACGCGAATGGATATTTAGGGTGAGGGAAATAATAAAAAAATATTTAAAGAGAGAACATTCTTATGTTTTCTATCTTGAATACTCCAGAGATTTGAACACGAAATGGGAAAGTAGCTCGACACTTATACTCACAAAGAAATTAGTCAGAATATTGGGTAACAAAAATTGTGAATGTGTTGTCTTGAAAATACACTTCGTCATGGAGGAAATAGAATATGCACCATATTTGAAAATATTGAGATCCTCATATCTAAAAGAAGTAACCTCCACCCTGGAGAATACTAATGTTTTAATCTTCAACTCTGAAAACTGGCAGCTATGGCCTTCGTGCGAGCATTTGTAGGTTCGACTTATAAACACATCATGAAAAAAATGGCATATATTGGAATTTTGCTAAATGGCATTTGGAATTTTTGCTAAATACCCTTAAATAATATATTACGGTGTTGGAACAAAATCTTAGTGCAGTTATCTCATTATTCTCATTTGCATGCATCTGATGACAGAGACAATTTAAGCAAGATTTTATGGGTTTGAGGCCCCAAAAATGACCTATAAGCTTAATGGACCAGTAGCATGAATTAGTAATGTTTATGTAGCCCAAATTGATTTCTTGGATTTGATGAGACTTGAACGCTGTCGGTGGTGGAGCTGGTACCGCTGGTGAGTTGCAGCACCACATTTCAAAAGATTCATCGGATGGTCCAAAGCTCGTCGCACCAGAGGCATCTACCACAACCAGTGGAGTTCGCGTCGGAGATGGAAACCCAACGTCAGAATTGAAACCATCGGTAGAAGAAGACAACCTACCTATGGCGAACATCGGGCAAGGTCCACCAAAGGGACAAAAAAAATCAAGAGCTCCAACAAAAGGACAAAGGTAGTCGAGTTTTGAGAAATCAGACATAATCTTCCCAAACGGGAGAGAAGCGGCTGGAAGAGAAGCCCCTAGAAGGAGAAGCGGCATTGGCTTACGCTGGAGTGGGGAGCGGCTGACCTTGGCGATTATGAGCTGATGAGGCGATATCAATGTAGGTCGCCTTCGCTCTAAGAAGGATAAGTCCACTTGATTTTTCCATCGATTTTGCATGACTATGAGCCTCAGATTCTGACAGCAATATTCCCTACGATACATCCATCATTGTCGGTTTGAATCTTTCAGAAAAGCTAATAGAGAAACTCTCTCCACAAAGGAGGAAAATAATATGCCTTCGAGGATACATCCATCAGCTCCGACTTGTGGACTTTCGTTGGATATATGAGTCATCTCCAAAAGTGGAGGATAAAATAAAGTCACGATCCAATTTGCAGATTCAGATCTCGGTAGATCTGAAAGCATAATCCCCAAGATATAAGCAATAACACCTCAACAAGCTTTGTCGCGAGTATGCTCAATAGAGAGAAGGAGCGTCATCGCTTGAGGGGATGCGTTTGAGCTCTTCGCAAGTAGAAAAAGATATGGCTCCATCCCCAAGCAGATAAAGGGCCTACGTGAGAGGTTCAGATTTGGCCGCTTGAGATTGGAAATCTTCTAGATAAGCACCAATGTTGCTGTAACAAACATAGAAGAACGCCTTCCCAAGAGGGAGAAGAACCATTGGCACATGCATAGCAGGGTTCAAGTGTCGCCGGTAAACATGATCCATCGGTGCCGCTTGAGGTAAACCGCCACAAACGGTGAACAGATAAACACCAAGAGACGAATTAAGTAAAGCAAGGAAGAAACGGGAGATGAAGAGAGACACAGGGTCGTGGAGGTGACGCCGTCGAGGGACAACGCCGTCGGCGGAAACAAAAACATGTGGTGAAAACTTCGTTTCGGAGAGCAGTTTAAAAAGAGTTAATTTTACTTTTGTATCCTAATAAAATATTTATAATTATAAGTTTGGATAGTTGCATTACTACATATCTAAACATATCTAAATAGTTTGGATATTTTGGCTATTCATTTGGTTTTCGATTGAAAACAAACTAGATTTTAGGTTTTTGGATACAAAAAGTTTAGGTCCTGATCAAATATTTATATCAATTTCAATTGACTTCGACACATCTAATTTCAGACCGATTCAAATTCAAGTTTTGGGATCAGCATATTTTGTGGATCTTAATTCTTAGTGAATCAAATATCAAAATTTCCAAGTTTTCTTTGACGCAGTATATTGCTTCCACAATCTGACTATTTTGACATTGACTCTCCACATGTTTTGACTCCTTGAGTCAGAGCCGTGTGGCAAACTGATAGTGGACTTTCAAGCTGATCATATCCAACTGTCTGTGCCACGTGTTTGTCCTACGGTTTTTCATTATTTTTTGATTTACAAAACAATACTTATTTAGTCAATGTTCATGGATGTTAATTAACTATGTTCCATTCGTTATATTTCTCCATTGGTCCTTCACATGTCGACGTTACCGACATATTATATACAAAAACATTACTTATGATCCACGATATGTGAAGAATTTAACCTCATGAGACTAAATTTATTAAATTATCCTTATTCTACGTGTAGATCATGGAGTATACCAGTGTCAGGATTTACTAGTATTTAATTTAAAATTAAATAACAAAGTGTAATGGGTCACTAAGGTGGATCAAGAACAAAAAAAAAGGGTGGATCAAGAAACGTAAACCCAATTTTGTTGTAATAGTAAACAATCAAAACGGTTTTAGATAAAGTTTACAAATACAAATTTGAGTTTATGTTGTCATCAGGGGTGACCTGCTTTTATTTTCTATTTAAGACGGATGCATATCGATTTGGCTCATCCATTGTTTCCAGTTTTGGGACTTCTTTTTAAAAATGCTTTGAAACAAATCTTGAAAATTTTAGTTTAGTTATTTGGACATGTTGAAGTTCTCAGATATGTACATAATTTAACGTATATTTAGCATCATTTAGTATATATTTTAGGTTTTAGTTGTATTTGGTACGTAAATAATGCATATTAGTGTCGTAGTTTATGTATAGAATCTAGAGTTGTTACATTTACATGCATTTTTATGCATTTTATAGGTTATGGATCTTGATAATATTGGACCATAATGAGCCTCTATAGTTTGTTAACTAGGTTCACTTGTTGTTTTGGCCTAACTTGTATATAAGAACTCTAAACGTAATGGAATAAACCAATAAACCCTTTTTACAACTTCTATGGTTTTTGACATGATATCAGAGCAATAACCTAACTACACAAAAGGTATTGTGATTCTTGGGATAGAAATCGAAAAACGATTCTCTGTTTTTCGAACTTTACTTCTGTTATCATACGAAAACAGAGAATTTTGACTCTTTGTTAAGGTTTTTCATTCATTAATCTTGACTGAGAGATGACTACGTGAGAGAAGACTCGTGAAAGCGGTGTGTCCGGGAGTTCACGTGTTGATCGCGTTAGGCGAACCATCTCGCCTTACGACCTAACCGCATGTGATAACTTGGGGACTCTTATCTCGAAACCTTTGCTGAATGGTCTGGATTACGATGAATAGGCCAAAAATTTCAGACTTGCCTTGAGAGCAAGGAAAAAGTTCGGATTCGCAGAAGGTTCACTACCACAGCCGGATGAGGATTCGCCCGATAAGGAACTCTTGGAAGACTGGAATGCGAACAACACATTCGTTGTTTCGTGGATGAAGATGACGATTGATGACTTTATCTCATCATCAATGTCACACGTCGATATTGCATATAAGCTATGGACACACACAAAGAAACGCTTCAAGATGAAGAATGGTCAGTGTGTTTAAGGTTTCAAAATCGAGCTCGCAACTTGTAGACAAAAAGGAATTGTGATCGATACTTACTACGGAAAATCGACGCAACTGTAGAGAACTATTACCGACTATCAACAAGAAAAGACAATAGAAGAAGTAAGACAGGAACGTGAGGAAGACAAACTGCATCAGTTTCTCATGGGTCTCGATGAATCGATGTATGGCATAGTTAAATCATCCATTCTCTTGAGGGTACCTTTGCCATCACTTGAAGAGGCTTATAACACATTTGTTCTTGATAAAGAATCAAAGCTTCTTGGTCGAATGAATGAATAGAAAAAAGATGGAGTGAGTTTTGCTATTCAAGTTACCACAAAACCGCAAAACTCGTTTGAAAACAGAGGCGATGGCTCTGTCGTGTGCTCTCTTTGCGGTAAACATGGTCATATCGCTGATAACTTTTTTTAAAAATAGGCTATTGGTCATGGTGAGAAGACAATTCGCACTACAAGGGTAAAGGTTGTGCAGGTTGTGGAAATTAGCCTTCTACGAAAGTTGGTCGGGGCTCGAACCAAACACCAGGATAGCAAAGTCAACCGCCTTTTCCCGTGCCTGCTCAGACACATAATTTCATGGCACTTGGAGTTGGTTCATCATCGGCAGTTGCTCTTCAACATGCAGCGGTCCGCGGGTCGTTAACTGATGCAGACATATTCGACATTAGTAGTTTGACCGATGTTCAGTGGAAACACTACAAGAAAACAATCAATTTGCGAGGAAACTTTCGAGGAAGATTTGCAGTCGCAAATTGCGACCAAATAGGGAGTGAAATGCAAGGAAATTTAGTTCACTCGCAATATGGTCGCAATTTTTCGTGGAAATTTTTTTTTCGCAATTCACTCGCAAAATTGCGAGGAAAACTCTACACTCGAAAAATTGCGATTGAATTGCTAGTATTCAGTGAGAGAAAACGTTATACCGCAAATTGGTCGCAAATTGGTCGCAAATTTGTGAGTAAATTGCGAGAATAGCTTTTTCTGGCAAATTTGCGACTTTTTTGCGAGTAAATAGTGAGAGAAAGGTTTTCCTCGCAAATTGGTCGCAAATTTGCGAAAGGATTGCGAGAAATATATTTTACACGTTTTCGACAAGAGTAACTAAAATTTGCGAGGAATATTTCCCTCGCAAATTCCTAGCACTTTCATAGCAAATCAGCCTTTCGAAATTTCAGAGCAAATCAGTAGCAAAATTTTCTTATATATACAATTCCCCACTCTCCCATCTCAATCACCAATTCACAAATCAAAAAAGAAAAACAAAACAAAAAAAATGTCTTGTTCGGAGCATGAAATTTTCGCCTTGCGAGGATGGATGTATCGGCAGAGAGACCCAGATACCGGTGAAGTTACAAAAGAGTACCCTGATGGTTTACGCGGATTCATCTATCAAGCAACTAATAACCCCCTAGCGCAGGAGAACGGTAAAATCTTCTGCTCTTGTTGAAAATGTCGGAATGAAAAGTATATCTCGATAGATAACGTGAAGAGATATTTATTTAATAGAGGTTTCACACCAAATTACTATTTATGGCTTTCACATGGAGAAAGTTCTAATGTTGAAGAAGGTAGTTCTAGTCGTAGGAACTTAAATAGAGGAAGTAGTCATCATCATCAAATAGAAAATAGGTTTCATGATATGGTTACAAATGCATTTCAGGAAACATCATCTGCATTTGATGAAAATGCTACATTTGCTGGTGTTCCAAATTACGAGGAACCGAACTTAGATGCTAAATTTTTTTATGATATGTTAGACGCTGCAAATCAACCTATCTGCGATAGATGTAGAGACGAAAAATCTAAATTATCATTAATATCTAGGATAATGACAACTAAAAGTGATTACAACTTACCTGAGAATCGCATAGATGCATGGGCTGATTTAATTAATGAGTATTTGCCTTCGGATAATAATTCGGCTGAGTCTTATTATGAAATTCAAAATTTAGTTTCCAGTCTTGGGTTACCATCTGAATTGATTGATGTATGCATCAACAACTGCATGATATTTTGGAAAGATGACGAAAAGTTGCAGTCGCTTTTTTGGGACACCAAGATATCAACCTACTACTGGACATACATGTGTACCATTTCAGCGGATGTGGTAGTTGCAATCACGGACAGACTGAAGCATCTATATCTTACTTAAAAGATAGTGGCTGCCATAAGATGTCATGCACAACATACAACTGAAGATGGAGAGATTAGACATCCGTCAGATGTAAAAGCATGGAAACACTTTCAAACGGTTTACCATGATTTCGCTAATGAGTGCAGAAATGTGTATCTTGGTTTGTGTACAGATAGGTTTAGTCCATTCGGTATGTCCAGTAGAAACTACTTGTTATGGTTTGTCATCTTGACGCCATACAATATCCCACTGGAACTGTGCATGCAGAGGGAGTTTTTGTTCATGAGCAATTTAGTGCCTGGTCCTAAGCACCCGAAGAAATCGTTAGACATTTTCCTTCAACCTCTAATCCATGAGGTGCAGCATTTATGGTATGCAGGAGTTCGTATGTTTGGCCAATCACAACAGAGGAATTTTAAGATGCGTGCAGTCCTTATGTGGACCATCAACGACTTTCCCGCATACGGTATGCTATATGGGTGGACAACTCATGGTAGGTTATCATTTCCTTACTTTGCACATCAATCAGGCGCATTTCAACTGAAGCATGGGAGTAAACCTTGCTGGTTTGATTGTCATCGTCAATTTCTTCTAGTCTCCCATCCTTACAGGAGCAACAAGAAATTGTTCACGAGGAACAAAGTTGTGAAGCTTTCAGCCCTAGTGTATATGATCGTTGATGCTATTTTGCAGCAAATTGAGTATTATGTTGCTCAAGAAACCATGAGGCGTGGCGGAAATTGGCATACTAGAGCAAACATGCCCGATGGATATTTGAAAAGTCTCAATTGGCATAAACAAAGCATTTTCTGGGAGCTCCCATACTGGAAAGATTAATTGGTTCAACACAATCTTGATGTCATGCACATCGAGAAAATTTTTTTTGAAAATATCATGCATACGCTTCTCAATGTGTAGGGTAAGACGAAAGACAATGTCAAGTCTAGACGTGACTTGGTCGACATTTGTGCAAGAAACGAGCTACATATTACAAGGGATGAAAAATTACTAGTACCTAGCTTCCGATTAACAGATGTAGCGAAGAGAGCTCTGTTTGATTGGGCAGAATATTAAATAAAATTTCTCGATGGGTATGTTTCAAATTTCTCAAGGTGCGTTGAGTAGGGACCAAAATTTTCAGGCATGAAAAGCCACGACTGCCATGTATTTATGTAGCGGCTCTTGCCTTTTGTCCTACACGAGTTCCGCAACATGTTCACGAAGCTATAACCGATAATTTAGCAAACATTTTGAATAAATATAATGAATGTATATGTTATGTATATTAAGTACTCGCTATAATTTGATTTTTAGGCATCAGACTATTTTTCGCAATTTATACAACCGGACATTGACTGAGGATGTAATAGCGAAGCTGAAAAGCAATATTCTATTCATGCTTTGCAACATGGAGAAAACTTTTTCCCCTTCATTCTTCGATGTTATGGAGCATCTCCCGTTTCACCTCCCGCACGAAGCATCACTTCTCGGCCCGATGCTACGAACTCTGACACAACTGACTTCCTAGTTGTGCTCCAACAGACGAAGCAGAAGACCGACCACACTTCGGTAGATTCGAAGTCCGAGCGCCTCTACAAAGGTCATCACGCGGATTGATGCAGTCGAGATAGAGATGTCGATGGAGAACCCAGATAGCTCGGTACAATCCACAGGTCTGTCGTAGTTCGAGAAGAACCGCATTTTCACTGAGGTTAGTAGTCTTATAATTTTTAATAAGAAAATAATACGATTATTTTTAAAAATATTAAAAAAATTATTTATTTATTTTATTTTGTAGCTCGCTCCCCGGTCGAAAGGCCGGTTCTTTGGCGTTAGTTCACTGCAGTCAGAGGCGTCCTCAGCCGCGTCTGGTGTTCAGCGTCGTCCGTGCGCAACCCCGCCTGAGCTTCAGGCGGAGCTGCAACAGACTAAGACTTTGTTAGGGGAGACGCAATCTGAGTTAACCTTCGTCAAACAGAAGGTTAACTCTTATTTTGCGCTTCTCGAGTTTATGGCGGAATCGAACGCTGCGTTTGCAGCCTTCTATGCGCAGCAGCAGCAGCACCAGCAGGACGAGCAGGGGGAACAGGAGCGCCAACAGCAGCAGCAGTAGCAACCGGAGGACCAAATTTATATTTAGGTTTTATTTTATTTTGGTTGCGTAAATATTTAAAAATATTTTAAATATTTTAAATGTTTTTTCAAATTTTCTTTTAAAAATGTTTTAAATATAAAAAATATAATTATTTTCAAATTTTTTTAAAAAATTTTTTTCAAAACTTTGCTAGGAAATTGCGATCGTTCTCTCGCAAATTCCTATCAAAATTTTGCTAGAAATTTTCGAGGGATCACTAGTGTTTGGTTATCTCACCTCACTCGCAAAAACTCGCTCGCAGTATACTCGCAAATTTGCGAGGAACTAGCGAGGATATCTCGTCCTCGCAAATTTACGAGTTTCTGCGAGTAAACTTGATTTGTGAGTAACGTATAGCGGCAAGATGATTTTACTCGCAAATTTCTCGCAAATAAGGATTTGCAAGGAACTTGCGAGTAAAATTTTCCTCGCAAATGAGCATTTTTCTTGTTGTGATAACTCTGTTTCAGATGTTGGAAGAACGCAAAATCAATTCCTCCAAACATTTTTCTGGTAAGTACTTCTTCGAATCATGGATTATCAATAGTGGTACATCTAACCACATGACAGGTTCTCTTGAGTTTTTGGATGATATCACTGATATGGCGCCTATGTTGATAAAACTTCCCGATGGTCGATTTACGACTTTGAATAAACAAGGGAGAGTTCGCTTGGGATCTTCTATGAGTCTTTGAATTGTTTATTATGTTGATGGACTCCACATCACTTTGATGCTAATTGGAGCTGCTGAGGAGAACAATGGGTTGTACTTCTTTCGGAGTATGGAGGTTGTAGCTGCGGTTCAGAAATCGAGTTCAATATCGCTTGATATTTGGCATCGCAGATTGGGACATTCATATTCGAAAGCTTTCGTTTTGTTGCAGCTTTCAATATTTAGTAGTAGTGATTTTGATTTCAATAAATGCGATATTTGTATTCGTGCTAAACAGACTAGAGGTTCTTTTCCCTTGAGTACTAATAAGACGAGTTTTCCTTTTGAATTGATTCACTGTGATTTATGGGGATCGTATAGAACAACTTCGATATGTGGTTCTCGGTATTTCCTCACAATTCTTGATTGATTTCTCAAGTGCAGTATGAATATATATTTTGCCATCCAAGCAAGAAGCTCCAATGCATCTGCGAAATTTTTTTATCTCTAGTGGAACGTCAATTTTCGACCAAAGTGAAAACAATTCGGAGTGAAAACATTTCAGAGTTTATTACTCTTTCAAATTACTTTGCTCAACAAGGAATTCTACATGAAACATCCTGTGTAAGAACTCATCAGCAAAATGGACGAGTGGAATGTAAACACCGTCACATATTAAATATAGCTTGGGCACTTCTTTTTCAAGCGAGTATACCAACATAATTTTGGAGTTATTACGCTCTAGTTGTAGGGTATCTCATAAATCAAACTCCCTCAAAGCTTTTGCAAGGCAAAACTCCATTTGAGATGATTTATCATCGTAAATATCCTATGGATCATTTACACGTTTTCGGATGTCTTTGTTATGTACATAATCAAAGTGGAGATAAATTTCTGATAAGGGGGCAAAAATCGATATTTTTGGGTTATCCATTCAAGAAGAAGGGTTGGTGTGTCTACAACATTGATACGGGCATTGTATCTGTATCTTGTGACGTGATGTTCGTTGAGACAAAATTTCCGATGGCTGCATCATCTGCTCCGACGTCACCCCCTCTACTCTTGCCTCCTCCTGTTGTTGATAATTCAGTACAAAGGAGCTTCTTCGGCCTCTTTTAGATTTGATTCAGGTCTCCCACATGTCATCTCCTTTGCCTGATTATTCATCTTCTTCGCCATTACCGTCAAACAAAGCTTCATCACATGTAAGATTTGTTCAACGACAGGTTTCACCTGCTGAACAAGATGACATCCACTCATCTCCACTCTTGTCAGACTCTCGCTGCAGCTCCAAAACAGGGGACGCCGAGTTCACTAGAACCTGAAAAACTTGGTCGTGGCTTGCGAGTCAGAAACAACCCACCAAGTTAGCCGATTACATCACTTCTCTTCTTCATGAGCCGCTACCTTCTGCAACACCTTATCCTCTTGATAATTATCTTTCCAGTGAACAGTTCTCACTATCATATCAGGTCTTTCTCTCGGCAATCACTTCAAATGTCGAACCGTTACACTACCAAGATGCCGTAGAAGACGAGAACTTGAGGTTTTCAATAAAGAATGAAATTGTGGCTTGTGAAGATCTTGGTATATGGACAGTTTTGGATTTACCTCCAGGAGTGAAGGCTTTGGAATGTAAATGGGTTTTCCGATTGAAATTTAACGATGATGGTACTTTGGAAAGACACAAAGCTCGACTATTGGTTCTTGGAAATACACAGACTGAAGGTGGTGGTTACACATAAACTTTTTCTCTTGTCGCCAAGATGATAATGGTTCATGCATTTTTACAACACGTTGTTTCAAATGATTGGGAGATTATTTAGATGGACGTGCATAATGCATTTCTTCTAGGGATCTTCATGAAGAAGTATATATGCAACTTTCTCTAGGTTTCAGAACAACGGATAAGAACAAAGTATGTTGTTTACATAAGTCACTATACAGGCTTATGCAAGCTCCTCGTTGTTGGAACGAGAAGCTCGCCACGTCCGTGAAGGCCTACGGATTCGATCAAGACATGTCCAATTACGAACTTTTCTGTATTCTCGGCATGGTGTCCGTCTTCATGTGTTGGTTTACGTGGATGATCTCATCGTTACTGGAAGTTTTGTGGCAGTTATGAACTAATTTAAACAATATCTAAGCGAGTTTCAAGATGAAAGATCTTAGAGTTTTATGTTACTTCTTGAGACTAGAAGTAGCTATGAGTCAGGCGTGTCTTTATTTTTGTCAGAAAAAGTACAGCTTAGATATCATCTCGGGATACCAGATTACTCGGGGTTAAGCCCGTGACATTCCCTATCGAACAAAACCACAAGCTACCACCCTCCAAAAGTGAGCTAATTTCCAGTCCATTCACATATCGCTGATTGTTTGGTCGGCTCATATACCTTGGAGCTACTCGTCTAGAAATGTTGTTTGCCATCCACATGCTCTCTCAGTTTATGGGTAGTCCAAAGCAAAAACACTGGGAAGCAAATCTTCACATTGTTCGTTATCTTAAAAACAATTCTGGCCAAGGTATATTACTTATGGCGAGTACGGAGCTTACTCTTTCTGCTTGGTGTGATGCAGATTGGGGAGCATGTCTTTTGACGTGTCAGTCGATTACAGGGTGGTCCATTCAATTAAGAGGGTCTCCATTGTCTTAGAAAACGGAGAAACAAGAAGTCGTATCTCGGTCTTCCACCAAAGCTGAGTATAAAGCTATGGCGGACACTGTCACGCTACTCCTTTAGCTTCACCAACTACTATATGTGATGGGGATCCCTTTTTCGTATCCAATTCCGCTTCATTCCGATAGTTTTTCAGCCATCAATCTTGCCAATAATCTGATATTTCACACTCGTACAAAACACGTCGGCATGGACTGCCACTACGTTAGAGACGAGATCAAACGAGGCATCATACTACCAAAGCATGTTTCTACCAAAATTTAACTTGCAGATGTTATGACAAAAGCATTGGGACGAAAGGAATTTGAAGATTTTCTTTGCAAGCTGGGTGTTCGAAACCTACATATTCCACCTTGAGAGGGGGTATTGGCCATAATGGACCTCGATAGTTTGTTAACTAGGTTTACTTGTTGTTTTGACCTAACTTAAATAAAAGGACTCTAAACTTAATGATATAAACCAAGAAACCCTTTTCCCAACTTCTAAGGTTCTTGACAGATAATTCAAAGAGGAGCTTGAATGTCGATTCAAAGATTTATAACCATAAGCAAAAAGGAGAAGAGTCCTTTGGAATCATAATATGGTTGACCTTGCAAACGTGAAGTATACGCAAATAATACGCCATTTTGACGGCAATTGAAAATGTAAGAAGAAAAAACTACAATGCAACCCACCAGTGACCACCAAGGTTGATAACTCGCAACATGAAGTCGATGGTAGACAACTGATGTGGTATAATCTTTCACCCTAACTTAGCTCCAATCGGACAACATTGTTGAAGTACTTAGAGTATTGTTCTACAGAAACTTAGATTGTTACACTAAAACTTCGGGAATTGACCTGACCTAAAACAGAAAAGAAATGTTTGTGAGTTTTTCTGAATTAAGATGACAAGAAATAAGTAAAATAAAATTGTAAATTAATGGATACAAAGCGCTAGATGTTAAGAAAATTCGCAGAGAATTATGAATCAAAGGAAATCGATTTATTAAGGGATTGGAATTAAGCGACCTCTAGAACTCGAAACACTAAGAAAAATCCTCATCACTTTCAAGGCACGAGATTCTATACATAAACAACTAAGGAACTTAGCTTTCTTTGGTCCTTGTAGAAGTTAAACACGCATTAATTCGGGCAAGCTTCGATAAGTTCATTAAGCTAAGACGATCAAATTTCGTTGCCTCCTTGTAACTTAACTTGTCAAAAACTAGTTTCGGTTTATTTGGTGTGGGAACCGAACTGTCGATTATCGGAATCGAAGGAGAGCCAAGAAACTCTAACTTTCTTCGAGGTCTCAAATTTCTAAACCAAACAACGACAGATCAATAGAGATCCTATTCCGAATCTACGTTGAGCATTACAACAGGTGATAAGTCGTGGCCACGAGAGCTGTCGACGAGTATCCTAGTTCTAACAGCGTAAGACTTGTAAACCTAATTGAGACGCAGCTCGCTAGCAAAAACGAAAAATAAACCTAAAGCTCTAAGTATGAGTTGTGGAAATTTTTGTGTGTCCCCCTCGTTCTTCTCCTTAGCCCCTCTTTTATATGCCTTCGTAAGTTTATATTGTTTTTCTTTTTCGCCCTAGATTTGAGCATATCCTTTCGCGGAAATATTTCTATTTTCGAGAATATTCTTTATCTTTACGATTTTTCCATATTTATCTTCAGACTTTGACTTTATCGTGTTTTCCTTTTATCTTTCGTGGAACTCGGGTAAATCATTGACGCATTTGGGCCCATTCTCGTTCAAAAATTGTAAGTGGACATTTATCGCGTTTTGGGGCTTCCTGGATTGTTTTGCTACTAAGTGATTTTTACAATTTCTTTCGGAGAAATCGTTCTTCGTATCATTACGCGGTGATGGTTTCGTGAAATTATAAGACCGATTGTATAGTTAAGACAATGTCGGTGTTCGAGTTAACCGTTAACGTTTTATACGATCGATATGAATTTTTTACGAAAAGAACAAGTCTTTACGATTATTGCCGCGAAAGTTCAACGGACACTCCAATCGAGACGAAACAAGAGACAATCGAACCGAGATTCGAAGGACAAGATGATCGAGAGGATATGGTCTAGTCAACCGTGGGCGACTAGACGTCATCTATGTCTAGTCGCCCGTGCGAGTAGACCTTACGAGGGTCTAGTCCCCCGTTGGGGGACTAGACATGTCATGTGTCTAGTTGCCCGTTGGGCGACTAGACCTTACGAGAGCCAAGACTACACTTACCGTTGTTCGTATTACTCATATTCTGAAGCAACATGGTTATTCGTAGTTTACGGTGACTTCTTATCGCTCTGAAACTTTTTTTATTGAGATCTCTCAGAGGTCTCGGATGTTGATTTCGATATTCTTGCATTTAGTTGCCCGCGAGTGACTGGACTTTGCGAAGCGGTTGCCTATGGTTTGCTAAACGCGGAGCTTCGACATTTGGTCAAGAGGAAATCGATTAGATGGCAAGGGCCTCGGAATTGATATTTCTCTTACGATTTGCATCTCAAAAAGAGAGTCGATGTTTCCGTTACGCTTTTTAGGCATCGATTTCGTCGTGACCATTTTTTACCTCAACAGTTAGCCCCCAATTTTGCAAGAATCGTTGGAATGATATTGCTAACTTTTAAAGCACGTTAGGTAAGTTAGGCGGAATTGATGGCTAAAAAGTCTGAAGATGAATAGTAAATTTCTTTTTCTATAAATAAGAGGAGTAACTTTCCAAATCTTCCACTTGCTCATTTTCAGAAGAAAAAATTCCTTAAGGTAAAAACAAACTCGTTATCCTTTCCATCTCTCTCCTGTTTTGTGTTATGGCTTCGAATGATCTAGTTTCTGCAAATGCTTTGTCATCGATTTTCGACTCCGAAAGCCTACGAGTTTGGGAAAGTGACGTTGTACCAAAAATCGAATTCGTGCCGCACTCGGTCGATCCCAATGAAGCGAGGGAATATTGGCTCGTTACTTGTGGTATCGAAGTGAAGCTCCACCACCCGACTCATGGTGTCCAATGAGATCGACCTTCAAAACGGACGCCGGTAGGCCGAGTGAGTGTCGAGAACCATTCCTCACAGTCATCCGGGATTTCTGCCTAGTTCCGGAGGAGGTGGAGTTCTGAATGCCGAGGGTTCGAGAGGATGCTGATTCTCCACCTCATGGTTTCTTTACATGCTACGAGGCACATTTGCTATTTTGCCGATTGTGGTTTCCCATTCCTGGGATCATAGTCTAGTTTTTGGACCACTATGGTTTATCGATCGGTCAGCTCTCGCCCACCGGTCTCCAACACCTTGTTGGACTCTTGGTTTTGGGTTACAAACGAAGAATAAACCTAAGCATCGACTATATAGTGGTGTTTTTATCTCCGACAACCACGTGTCTGCCGTTTCGATATTGCCTCAAGCCGAGGAACCATATGTCGGTGATCCAATCGTTTACATCCAATTTCCACAATTGGAGCAAGCGATACTTCTTCATTTGTTTAGATAGTGCCTTTGTCGAGGGTGAATACATTTTTTGTTTTAGGCGTAAATGGGGGTCCCGCGGGTATCGGTTTTGTTACTCTGACCGATTTCTTTTCGTTTGCCGATATTTGATAATTCTTTTGTTTTGCAGTTTTGGATCCCCTTCCCCCGCATCTGGAAGATACTTACGTTGTTAGGGACCTTCTCCGAGGCAATCCGTTTATGAGGTTACTTTTCCCCGCAGCGAGTTCGCAACGCGGTTACGTACCATAAGAATCAGATTCAGCACGACGCGATCTTGGAAGAGGAGCTAGAACCAACCATGAATGGCTTCACTCCGTACGAGATGCCTCCCGACTTGGAGAGGGAGAGGTCTCTCCGGAACGAGCGCGCGTCCGCTAACGGGGGCGGTGTTACCGATTACAGGAGGGGGCCATCGGAGGGGGCGTGGTTCCACGATCTCCTCGGCGGAGACGGAAGCGGTCCGAGTCAACCTTCGATGTCACTTTTCAGAGAAGGGTCAGACTTTAACGCTTTTCTTTCTTCTTTTGATGCTCCAATGTATCAACCCATGGCTGGTGCGGGATTCGTTAGGTTGGGGCAATATACGAAGGCCTCGCGTTTGTGCATGGGGGTTAGTTTTTCGTGCATACGATATGATTCCGATCATTCGAGTGACATCGCTCCTAACCTTTTAAAAGATTCCTTTTTTTAGGGTCTCCACGTGATGGACGAGGCCCTTAGGGTGAGCAACTTGGAGGTGCAGACAGCTCNAAGAGAACTCCCACCTGAAAAAGAAGGCCGAAGCGGCTTCTCTTCGTGAAAAGGAAATTGTGCGAAATCAAGCGTCGCAGGTTCGCCGTGCGTATAGGCGCGAAAAATGTGAGGTCAACTCGATTGTGGCTGACCGTTCAATTGAGTTTGCGGCGGACTTCGACCAGTACAAGTGCGCTCAACAGTCCTTCGAAGAGTACCGCGAATGCCGTGGTTCGGTGGGTGCTTTATGGCGCATCCAGCTTTCCAACTACTCCTACGACTTCGAGATGGACAAAATGTCGAGCCACGTGAAGAAGTGCAAGGATGTTGGGTCTTCGATCCCGTCTATCGAAGAGAGGTTCGGGGTCACTGGGCCCCGATTCCCGTTTCTCCTGATTTGAAGGAAGTTGGTGACACCACTCAGGGCGAAGAGGATGCGGTCGATCAAAATCCAGAACCGTCTAGCATAGGCAACTTTTCGATCTCTGGCTATTTCGAGTACGATTCGTGAACGAGAAAATTTTGTACGTAGAGGGAGCGTGTTCACTGTTTTAAGTAGTGTTTTGGCCAAATGTGGCCACTTTATATCTATCAGGGTTGGTCGTGCGTGGCTTCGAAACCCCGTCATCTTGCGGTTTTAGTGTTAATAAACGATGTTTTTTATTTTGATTTGATAACGTATGAGTATTGCTCCGTAAGTGGAGACAGATTATGAGTTGTTGTCTCTTATCCATTCCTTGAAGGATCGCTACATTCGTTATTTGTTTCGGGTGCGAGTTTTCGAGAGACTTAGTCTTTCGGATTTTTAAAAACACGAATATAGACGAAGAGACATATTTTGGGATCTCCTATCAGTTAGATACTATATCTTGAGATGTTTGAGACCAGTGTGTTGGGTTTAGGGCAAGATCTAGGTTTACTCTCGGTTTTAGGGTGTGCGGTAACTAACTCCGGCTTACGTTTCCCGTTTCGATTTCTTCCAAATTTCGTCTTGATATTGAAGTCTGCGATAAATTCTCGGCTTATATGACTTGCATCAGTCGGGAACCGAGCATCTTTCCAAAGATAATTTCTAATTTCGTCTGGAAGTGCTGACCAAAATTTCATATTTCTTTTATAGCGCGCTATTATCCTAGTCGGATATATGAGAACGCATTCTTCGTGAAGAGCAGGTTAAGGTGAGAAATTAGTTCATCAGTCGGGGCTAATCGACGGGTGCAAAATTGGGACAAGTACTTGTTCTTTTCCCGGTAGGAGTTTGATAGTCTTGCGACTTTTTTTAAAAGTTTTAGATCGAATTCGGAATTGTGCTTCTCGGAAATTTGCGACGTCTCGCTTTTTCCGAAAGTTTTTCCGTTCTGTTGTAGAATGTGACGATGAACACGTTATAGTAAAAATTTATTAAGAAAGATTTTCTCGTATGATTTTCGGTTTTTTGTTATACAAAAAATAGAAAAGCAAAAATTTATTGCCAAAATCGGATCGAAAAGTGTCGAATATAAAGTGTGGGAGTATACGAGTATACATACACCCATTCCCCCCTTTTTTAGAGAGGGGGACAGCTGAAATCCTCTTGCGAAGAGCTGCCTATGTACCTCTTTCGAGGATCAAGCCGTCTCGTAGTTCAGTTTGTTGCCGTAAGTGATAACTCGTTTGGCAGAGCTGCGTCAGCCGTTTTAGTCTCGATTACTACAGTTGGGTCGACGATTCTCTTTGGTGTCGAGGGCGTTTCGTTGCCGAGACTTTTGGGCTCGGAAGCTTGCTTGTTTCCTTCGGACTGAGCCGTTTCTTGAAATGACGATTTTGTCGCGTCTTTTTCCGAAGTGTCTGCGGCTGACGGTCGAGTTGTCTTCATTCATTTGGGTTCGGCTATAGGCGTCATTGCAACTTGTCTTAGCTTATGCTCGGCTAGGAACCAAAGTCGTGACTGCTTTTGGCATCCCCAGATTGTGGCGATTCCGTAGGGAGTTAGGAATTTGATACCCAAGTGGTAGGTCGACGAGACTGCCTTCATGGAGTTTATCCATGGTGTTCCCATGATCACGTTTTAGATGGCAGGATGGTCGATGACCGCAAAATCGACAACTTTCATTATCTCCTTGGCCATCACCGGAAGTTAGATCGATCCGAGAGTGATCGAAGTTGTTCCTGAGAAACATGTGAGTGGTTTTGATGCGGGTCTGACCTCGATAAGTCGATGTTCATCCTATTGAGGGTATCGCAAAAGATGATATCGACGGTACTTCCTGTGTCGATGAGGACCCTGACGACTTCGAGGTCTTTTATAATGAGGTCGATCACGAGAGGATCATTATGGGGTTTGTTGATTCTGATAGTTTCGTATTCCTCGGAAGTGATGGCCTCATTTGCGGTGTCGAGCGGCGTAGGCCAGTTTGCAGTTGACTGAGCTTTTCGGTGATATGCTTTTATTGATGAGACAGTGTCGTGAAAGTATTACGATCCTCCGATGATCATATTCACTATGTGGTGATTGGAGACGTTGCCTTATCGTGTGGCATTCTTCTGCATTTTCCATCCGCTTGAGTTCATTGAGACATGGCGTCTGCTTGGGGTGCTTTCTCGGTCCTGAGTGGGCGATCTGTATCGCGTATGAGGTCTTTTATACTGGTTATATCTGAGATTTCTCCTGCGAACAGTTTTGCCGTTAAACTTGCTCCGAGAACTTTGCAGTTCACGGTGGAGTGATCTTTTGTTTGGTGAAACTTGCAGAAGGTGTTCACGTCATACGACGTGTTCTGCGTCCAAGTTTTCCTCGATGTCCTACCTTGTTTGGACGGGGAATTGACAGCGTAGTTGTGCGCCCCCCGGACGTCTTCTCCCTCGTGGTGGACATACTTGTCGTTACGAGGGATCTTCTTTTTCGCTTTCTGTTTAGAAGTTAAGTCTTTCGAGGATGCCTTCGCGGGTTTGTGTTATTACGATAGAACCTTCATCTCTTCTTCGATGATGATGAAGTCCGTAGCCTTATGAAGCGCATCCTGAATAGTGCGTGGTTTTTCGATAGCTATCCACTTCCTGAACTTCAACTTGTACTAGAGGATTTTTCTGACTGCGTTTACCGCCACCTTGTCACTTATCCCACTGACTCTTGATATTACTATCTTGAATCTGTTCACGAAATCTCGGAGAGATTCGTCTTCCCTTTGAGACAGACTCCATAGATCAACGTTGGAAGTTTTTCTGTCCATAAAAATGTAGTATTGTTTGAGAAATTCCGAGGAGAGTTGACAAAAACTTCCGATGAAGTTTTGTTTTAGACGGGAGAACCACTCGAGGGTTGCTCCTTGGAAATGTTCGACGAAAAGGTGGCAGAAGCCAGCGTCTTTCTCGCCTTCCTTGAGCTTGGATCTCACCATTGCGATCTCGAAAGTCTGCAGGTGAGCTTCCGGATCGGAGGTTACGTCGTACGTTGGGATTTTCACATTCCCGAGATCCAAACACTATGGTGTTTGTTATGCGAGCAGTGAATGGAGTTTTTCGAGCCTCTTCGAGGAGCCTGTCGATCTCTGGCGCGACACTGGTCGCATGATGGATCTACGATTTTACCGCTTTGCCTCTTGTCGAGATCGTCGCTGGATTTTTTTCAAGATGGTTGGTGTGTCTTGCAAATGTCTCTTGCCTGCTCCTCGGCCTGTTTCTCTTGCTCTACCCAGAAGATATTTTCCTCTTCTTCTGTCATGGGTTCGCTGAGCTGAGAATCCTTTTGCGATGTGCGACCCTTAACCCTTCTTGGGTATACGTCCGCGTCTTCATCCATGGAATCAGATTGATCGCTGAAGTCTAGGTCAATTTGCTCGACTTCGTAATCCTCTGTTTCCTTCTCGGTATTTGGAGGGTTTTCCACATTACTTCGTGTCATTACAGGAGTGATTACATCAAGGCTTCGTCCCGATGGATTTTCCTACGCATTCTGAAGTAAGCCACGCGGAGTGGTGAAGTCAATTCTCCTTCCGCACGGAAGAATAGTTCTAGTCCTCACGGTTAGGGTTTCAACTTGTTTTGCGAGAAAGCTAGTTAGTTTGTCTTGTTCAACCGATTTCTTTTCGAGAGTCGAGAACATCTTTTTAATCTCCTCGAACGCTGCGGTGTTTCCGTCAGTGTTGACCGCGGTGTTGTTCGTCACCAGAGTGTTTTCAGCGTCGTTATTGGCACTATCACCGTCACGAGCTGGTTGATTGTTCTGATCATCCGTAGTCCTGTTCGATCTAGCGTTTTGCGGCTGCGAGTTAGATTGATCTGTACCCTGAGCGAATAGGCCCCCTCCTTCTAGCGCAAAACTGTGGGAACCGAAATTCACACTGTCGATTATCGTAATCGAAGGAAATCCAGGAAACCCTAACTTTCCTTGAAGTTTCGGATTTCTGCTAAACCAAACAATGATAGATCAAAAGTACGAAGAAAACAGAAGACGAAGTAAAAGTTAAAGAGAATAGAAAGAAAATAGAGCAATAGAGATCTTATTCCGAATCTGCGTGGAGCGGTACAACAGGTGATAAGTTGTGGCCGCGAGAGCTGTCGGCGAGTATCCTAGTTCTAACAGCGTAAGACTTGTAAACCTAATAGAGACGCAGCTCACTAGCAAAAACGAAAATAAACATAAAGCTCTATGTATGAGTTGTGGAAATTTCTATGTGTCCCCCTCGTTCTTCTCCTTACCCCCTCTTTTATATGCCTTCGTAAGTTCATATTATTTCCTTTTTCGCCCTAGATTTGAGCATATCCTTCCACAAAAATATTTCTTTTTTCGAGAATATTCTTTATCTTTACTATTTTTCCATATTTATCTTCAGACATTGACTTTATCGTGTTTACCTTCTATCTTTCACGGAAATCGGGTAAATCGTTGACGTAATTGGGCCCATTCTTGTTCCGAAATCGTAAGTGGACTTTTATCGCGTTTTGGGCCTTCGTGGGCCGTTTTGCGACTAAGTTATTTTTACGATTTCTTTCGGAGAAATAATTCTTCGTATGATTAAGCGGTGATGGTTTCGAGAAATGATAAGACCGATCATATAGTTAAGACAATGTCGGTGTTCGAGTTAACCGTTATCGTTTTATACGATCGATACGAAGTTTTTACGAAAAGAACAAGTCTTTACGATTATTGCTGCGAAACTTCAATGGACACTCCAATCGAGACGAAAAAAGAGACAATCGAACCGAGATTCGAAGGAGAAGATGATTGAGAGGACGTGGTCAAGTCAACCGTGGACGACTAGACGTTATCCGTGTCTAGTCGCTCGGGCGACTAAACCTTACGAGGGTCTAGTTGCCCGTTGGGCGACTAGACGTGTCTTGTGTCTAGTCGCCCATTAGGCGACTAGACCTTCCGAGAGTCTAGTTGCCCGTTAGGCCACTAGACTTTACGAGAGTCTAGTCGCGCAATGGGCGACTAGACTTGGCACGAGTCTAGGCGCCATTGGGTGACTAGACCTAACGACTGTCTAGACTAGACTTGCCGTTGTTTGTATTGCTCGTATTTCCGAAGCAAAATGGTTATTCGTCGTTTACGGTGACTTCTAATCGCTCCAAAACTTGTTTATTGAGATCTCTCAGAGGTCTCGGACGTTGATTTCGATATTCTCGCGTTTAATTGCTAACGAGTGACTGGACTTTGCGAAGTGGTTGCCTATGGTTTGCTAGACGCGGAGCTTCGACATTTGGTTGAGAGGAGATCGACTAGATGGCCAGAGCCTCGGGATTATAATCCTCTTACGATTTTCATATCCGAAAGAGAGACGATCTTTTCGTTACGCTTTTTAGGCATCGATTTCATCGTGACCATTTTTGACCCCTACATTCGGCAAGCTTTTGGAATGAAAAATAACCTAAGATCATATCGCTAAATGCGTGTTAAAAAAAAATTATGCATTATTATCAATCAAGAAAACGACTATATGAATCCGTAAACAAATTTTGACAACCTAAAACATCATAAATCCCTTTGAAAAACCCTTAACCTAACAATAAAATTACTCATACATAGTAAAAAAAAATCAAACAACAAGTAATTGAAATGAATATCATATTGAAAGAGATTGAAATTTAGAAATCTTATCTATGTCGAAACAAATTTAAATCTCCTCTTCAATACACTTAAAAATCGAAAATCTCCCAACATAGAAATTTGGTGGCTGCTAGAGAAAAATAACATGACTCTCTTTTCCTAGAAGATAAACAGAAGTATTTATAATATTAGGTTATCCTATATCTTTCTTGGTTTGGTCGGTTCTGTCGGAATTGAATTTGACTAATTGAACAGAAAGTTATGACATGATTTCTGAAATTGGTCACGCGAGACCATAACACCGGTTTGTACCAAAATCAAGCCATCACTCGGTGGGAATGACCACGCCCAGGGCCGGCCCAATGGGTTTTGATGCCTTAAGCATTTTTAAAAAAGTTGCAACAAAATGACACTAATAGGAGTCGAACCTTGGTCTAAAAGCATCTTCTTATGGAACTAACCACTACACCAATAAAAACGTTTTTTTTTAATTTGATGCCCTAAAAAGTTATTATAAAATATGCGCCTAAAGCCCTTGCTTTACGGGCTTTAGACCAGGGCCGGCCCGCCATCCGATGTGAATGACCAGATGCCTCAGCTTGCTTCGTTTTAGAGCCAGCTTGACATGCCTTCAACCAAACAGGTGTAAATTCCTGATCCCAACTCTAAATGAATTAAAATCAGTTGCACATGAAAGCTAACAAAAATTTCATCTTTTATCAAACTTTCATCTCAATCAAATGAATTCAAGACCTTCTTTCATAATGATCTATCAGAGGCTGAAAATTTTCCAGTTCGACAAAAAGCAAAACTTGAGTATTTGATCTTCTGTCTTCTTGAACCGTCTTTGATTCATGCTTGGGAATACGAGTGAGATCCAAAAAACATGTTTTTCCTTCCTTTTTGATAATTTAACATGTGGAGTATCTAAGATCACAAATACGAGAAAACTACCTCTAGGGGTAGATAAAACCATTAATAAATAGGTATAAATCAAAAAAAAAACAATAAAATAATGATGTTATCATCAACATGGACCAGAAACTGCCCAATGCAAGACACCATCGAGTGCATGAGTTGATGGTGGGAAATATGAGACCAATAGATCGCCACATTCCACCCAAAAATGACCTAGGGCAACACTCTTCTTTCCGATTTGTATATAAACAGACTCTCTAAACCTCCAAGAATATACTTATGCTACTTGAGTTTCTTTCTAGTAGATTTTAGATGCTTTAAGATCAATGTAAGTTTATACACTCTTTTATGTTGGATCTCTTTAAGTTATTTATGCATTTGAAGTCTTTTTGATTCTTGTTCTTTATTTGTTCTTCATCTAATTTCTTGTTTTCCAAAGTTTCTTCCTTTCTTACAAAGTTTGGATTTTTTATTACCTTCTTTGTTGTTAGTTTAGCCACATGATTAACCCTTCACAAAAGTCGAATCTAAGATCCACTTCTCCATCATTTCAAGTCTTGTTTACTTTGTTTAATTTGTCTTTGCATCTAGATTAGTAATTAGTAGCAACCACTTCTCTTCGTAGTTGCTTAGCTTATGAGATCTTATGCATTCATATTGCTTGAATATCTAGTTCTCCTGGGTTCGACCCTTAAGTACTACAATTGACATAGTCGCAAACTTGCGGTTTAATTAGGATTGTTAGTTTATTAAGGTTTATAAATTTAAAACTTAAAGTTGATTTAGTCACTAGGAAAATTAAGTTCATCAAGTTTTTGTTGCCGCTACAAGAGAACTAACTAGATTTTCATTAGGGTTTAAATTTTTCCTTAGACTAAGCTTTCTTTAGATGTCTATTATTTATTTTAGTTACTAACTTTATTTTAAGTTTTTATTGTTTTTGTGAGGTAATCACAAGAGAGAAAGAAGATGTCTTTCTCCATGCATTCAATGTTGAAATTCATGTTGGAAGAACAAGAAAGAGGGCTAGCTTCGAACCCCATGAGTTATCATGGAGATTATGAGTCATCCATCTCAAGAGGGCATCAACTACATGGGTATTATGTTCCAAGAAATCCACATGGATATGGTGAGAGGTACAATCATATAGATGAACCTACCAATTTTCAAGAAGCTCATCCTCCCGCAGCATCAAAAGATGAAGTGACCTATTACTTGCTTAAGAAGTTGTTACAATCGCAAAAGGAGACAAGGATTGAAGAGGATGGACGTCTTTAAGTATCAACCATATCAGCATTATGCTCAAGAAAGTTAATATGAAGAGGGTGAGAGATATCCTCCTTGAAATATGGAATGTGAGATAAATAAAATCATTCTTTCCAAGTCTCAAGAGAAGATGAGAACCACAACTTGCTTAAGGAGTTGTTGGAATAGCAAAAAAAGGGAAGGATTGACAGAGAAAAAACTTCGATTTCGTTTATACCAAGATGGAAGTTATGGCCAACCCTTTTGGCTCACATATGGAAGATAAAATGGCTCATGTGGAGAAATCAACACAAGTATTATACAAAAGGTTGTAGAGAAAGAAGAAAGGAGTCTCTCTCTTGAAAAAATCAAAGCATTTGAAGAAAATACAATTGTTCTTCGCGAAATCAACCACCAAGGTCTGTGAATGTTGTGGTGGGTATAAGGTCATGGTCTTTAAGGCCTTTTAATATCATGAATGAGCATGTTCTTAGTCACATATTATTTATCTCACTCCGCAAGGCATTGGAAACTTAATGGTCAGATGTAAAGTTGATGGAACAACACCCATTTCATGGGTTCATGGTTTTCTCATTATGACGTTATACGCCGAGGGGCACTCCATGGTTAGGAACTTGGTTTTTTGTTCACTCGACCTGCGTATATGGGCGACATGATATCCTCGATGATTTTCTTTAATTCACCACTAAATCCGATCAATGAAGTTGACTTTTTGGTAATCTACGTGTCGTTCAGACCTAGTTTCTTGAAAGCGTTAGTGAATAGGATGTTGGTCGAGCTACCAGTATGTGTTTCAAAAGGCAGTTGGCTATGACTATAGATATCACCAAAAAATCATGGTGTGGGGTCATCACCCAATCTCCTTCATCGAAAGTGAAGCTTATCGCGTCGACCATTAGGGTTCTGCCATTAGTGGTACAGCTGGGTCTAACACTGCTCCTAGCCACTCTAGTGCTTCTTTTAGCGGTTGAGATGGATACTGCAATAACTTCTGATCCTTCAGTTATAAAGTTGATGACAAGATCATGCCTTGGTGAATCATATCCAACCTTGGCTTGTTGCCCTTGGTTGGCTTTGCCTTGTAGGCGGACATTGGCCTTATCCGAGAGGAATTCTCTAAGATATCTTATTCTTAGTAGCTCGTTCACCTCTAATCTTAACGATATGAAAGCCTCCGTCTTGTATCCATGGTCAGTGCGAAATTCACACCATTTGGAGGTGTCCCTTCTATTATTCAGTGTGCATATTCTGGTTGGTCGCTTAACTATCCCAGACATGTGTCCTAGATCGCCAACGATCTCGGCAGACGATATGGACATGTTGCTCATATCTGGCCAAGTCGTTGGTACGTATTTCTCATGCTTAGCCTTTGCCAAAGGTTTGGACCTAGGCTTTTCGCCGCTCTTGACTGAACTGTTGTCGTATGGTCTATTGTATGGCTTATCCTCCTTTGGAGCTTTCTCATGCTTTATCACTCATGCCAAAAGTTGGCTTTTTGTGTTTAAGGCGATAAGTGGGATCTTCTTCCCACTGAATATGTGCCCATGCCTTGGACAACACGTCTTCCATGGTTAGGCACTGATACTTGGTTAGCTCTTTATAGAGATCATCATCGAATAACAAACCACGTTTGAAGTCCGAGATAGTTGTAGAGGTAACACATTGAGGGATATAAACCTTTTCTTTGTTGAAGTAGTGAATGTAGGCTCTAATGTTTTCTCCCTTCTCTTAAACCACCTTGTATAGATCGTCAGCAGTATGCTCAAGGCTATGACTGCTGGTGAACTTCTGAATGAAGCGATCCATGTGCGAAGCGAAGGAGTCAGTAAAACCATTAGAGGGATTGGCGAACCATTGCAACGCGGATCAGTTGTTGCTGACTCTGAACCCTTGCACATGCACACCTCTCGATACTTGTGGTTGACAGATGTCGTGAACATATGTTGGTGGTTATTGGCTATGTAATTTTCTGAGTCCGCTGTTGCATTGTAGGTAGGCATGGCTGCCAAGATGAATCTCTTGACATCTCGCAGAGAGCGATGGCGCCGATGAATGGTGTGTCCGCATAAGAATTAAGAGCACTCTGAGTTATTGGTGGGACTACCTCTGATAGTCGTTTGATCATCTCTTTCGTAGCTTCGAGCCGTCTGGAGACGACAGCTTCTAGACCAGCGTTGTCTGTCCTTGACTCTCAAAAGGCCACTACTGGTCCCATTGCGACGGGTACCAGATGTAACACCCATGATCAGGATGAGGTCAAAGTCAACTAATCTGCCGTACAACAACCAAACAAGAACATGCATGAGAAACCAATTAACCTTAACCAAACATCTTGACCGAAGATGTTGCAACTATGCTCCCAAACACTCGACTCGAGGTTCCCAGAAAATATCTGAGATCCCAAGATCAAACATCTGAGAACATGTATCCTAATAGACCTAAATTAAGGTTTTGCAACCTGCTTTCAGAACCGCTAGTTGGTTCGTTCTGGACTAGGACTAGTACCATATGAAACCCAAGCATTTGGCAAACATACTTTATTCATATAATACTTAGGTTCAAATACATAAAACATATACACGGTCGACCATTTCTAAGAAGTTACTTATTAAAATACATACTCATTTACAAAAGGCATATACACTACGCCAGCAACACTGCTCCTCACCAAATAGATATCTACTAAGGCTTACCTGCAAAACAAAGAGTCTAATGAGCAACTAATTTGCTCAGTGAGACAAGTTTCCTAGCAAATAAATAATTCTCCCCCAATATGCATAAATCATTCAATCAACCAACGAGGCAATTGATAATGCATGCATGCAGTAAATAACAATCAAATAATTCGCGCTTCTGAACTGGTGAACTCCTGAACTTCCCAATATCCACCCTTCCCGGGTATGAGATCTCATACCTCGGCGAGGCTTGCTCCTTGCCACTAGTGATTCCCCTTCGTGATTACCAACCTTAAACCAAAAACACAAAGTCTTAACGGACTAACAATTCAAATAATCACTCCTACACCGTCGTGTAGCACGCATCCGGGTGATCATTCCGGTCATCGCCCAGTGTCTGGCCAAGGAACAAGTTCCATCCAGATCACCAGAAAGAGGATACTAGTGAATCTCTTGACATTCTACCCGAATGTTGATACCTCACTATAACTCCCAAAGGAGAGTTCGTGAACTCTTGGCTCACCTACCTGGTGAACCATTACATCCCTTACGGGTTTCTGAACAAGCGAACTTGTCATGATACATTCACGTAAACGTTATACCTGTAAAAACATGTTTTACCTTCTGAGCTAGAGCCCGAATGATATAACTCAATCTAACAATGTAAAACATGCATCATATATATGTTATACCCTCCGAGCCGAGGCGCGAATGATATAGCCCAATATCTCTCACAACAACATGCAACACATAATCAACATCATAATCATACCATCAATAATCATGCAACACGCATCGCATATCCATCATGCCATCATATCATTCTCATTAACCATTTATCTATGTTCGCACCAGTTATTTTTCAATTTCAACATTCTACGATTTCATACACTATTCTTGTTTCTCTCAACCCAAACCTTGAAGAATTTGAACTGAGCATCAATGGCGGTTTCTTTTTCCGCTCTGTACACTGAACAAGAAGATCCCAGGAAATGAAGAGAGAGAGACTCTGAGAAAAAATTTATTTTCTCTTCTTCTATATCCAAATCGGAGATCTAGCTAACGAACTGTGGTGGAACGCCGCCATCTCCACCGGTGGATCCATCTCCCATGGCAGCTACTGTCGGGTTTCCTCCACAAGAGCCGCCAGAACCGCTAGAGCCGCTGGACCCTCTCGTTTTGCTCCGACAGAGCTGTTTGGTCACTCCTTCTCTTGCATCGACAATTTATCTCCCAAATGGGACGTTTCATTGGCTCTTTGAGATTGAGGTCTCACCCTCTCCTTCTCCTATTGCCAGATCTGTCATTGAGGCCCTTCATATGTCACAGATCTTCCCCCTCTGGCGTCTCTTCCAACTTACTCAAGAGGCTGCTTGTCCAGGCATATGTTCACCTCCTCCTAATTTCTTCAGATCTGATATAGATGTCATACCTAGTTGCTCTCTTTCACTGTTCTGACATGGCGGTGCTCTCGTGATGATTCGACTCTTCTCTGGTAGTCTGAGTGGACGTTGCCGATGAGCTTTCTCCCTTTTGGGAAGATCTTCTGGCTCGTCATCTCTCACTACTCTTGCTTCTCTACCGATCCTGCTCCTCGTCTCAATAGATCTGAAACTTGTGGGAAATCGACAAGACGCCATAGAACGGCTTGGCACATCTCGGATGGAGACATGCAGCTTCCTCATTGGCTTACATTGGAGACCGCGGTTTGTCGTTATTTTGCCTCTCTCCCGGATGGTTGCCGTAGCTTTCCAATGAGAAAGTGTGTTACGATGGTCATCGACGGCGTGAGTTGCCTCTGGATTCGCGACAGAGATCTTTATATCCGATCTATGTGCCTATCATAGATGTTCTCTTCTCTATGCCGGTGCGGTCTGCCACCGGTGAGATTAGCTGTGAGATCCGACGAGGAACACATCGGTCCGGTCTCAGTAGTATCCATTCAGGTTAACCGGGGTCCGAAGATTTGTCTCGTTGTATGGAGAGATGAAAGGGCCAAGAAACTTGTTAATGGGCTTGGACTAGATCATCAACATTTGTTAAAGGCCCAATTAAATCAAAATTTAATTATTCATACATATGAACCTAATGTATTGAATCTCAATTCCTCCACTATGGATTGGTTAAGGAAAATTCAGAATTTGTTTCAGAGTTCTGATGTAAAATCTTCTCTTATGGAACTAATAAAATGGGATTTAAAGTGTTTCTCACATGAATTTGGTATAATAATTTTTATTTTATCCGTAATGGAGATAATTACTTCTTATTGTTGGTACTTGGTACTATTATTGTTCGTTAGTACATGGGTGTGTATCTCTTTAATATTAAATACCAGTTTCAAAACTAGTTACTCAATGATAGGTCTGGTGGGGTTCCAGAACCTATCCAGTCCGATTAAATGAGGATACTTCCATGGAATTGTCAAGGAGCGAGTGCCAAAGCTACAACCCATCGACTGGAAGAGATGTGTCGGTTTTAATATTAAAACCAGTTTCAAAACTAGTTACTCAATGATAGGTCTGGTGGGGTTCCAGAATCCACTCAGTCCAATTAAATGATGATACTTGCATGGAATTGTCAAGGGGCGGGTGCCAAAACTACAACTCGTCGATTGGAAGAGATGTGTCGGGGTTTTACTCTCCAGGTTTTTTTATTTCTTTCGGAAACTAAGAACAATCGAATGTTCTTACAAGACCTCCAAATCTCACTTGGGTTTGATAGTTTGCTTACTGTGGATCCAGTCGACTTGAGTGGAGATCTTGCTTTATTTTATTCTTAGGATTTTTCGGTTACTGTCTTATTTATGTCATATCGTTTGACCGATATTGAAATAGTTATTGGTGGTAATCTAATTTTTTGTCCTTTGTGTACGGTGGTCCGATGAATGAATGCCGAAAATATGTTTGGGAAAAATTAACTCGTATTGCAGTTAATCGTTATGGAGCTTGATTTACTATTGGAGATTTCAACGAAATAACGGGTAATCACAAAAAACATGGAGGAAAAAAAGATCAGAAACATCCTTCCTTCCCTTCCACAATATGATACACTGTTATGGTTTAATTGAATTTCTGCACAAGGGTAACTATATGTCATGGGCAGGGAAACGTCAAAATGGAATGGTAAAATGCAGACTGGATAGAGCTATGGGAAACGAAGATTGGCATAACCTATTCCCCCATACAAACGTAGAATATCTAAAAATGTGGGGTTCAGACCATAGAACCTTAGTTGCAAGAATCCAAAAATTTCCCCATAAAATTGGGAGGACTTTTATGTTTGACAAGCGTTGGATTGGTAAACCGGGACTGAAAGAAGTCATTTTAAACGAATGGGTAAATGTTCACCCAGAGAACCGGTGATCCCTTCCACAAAGAATTCAAGCTTGTCGGAATGCAATATCAATTTGGAAAAAGAGTGTTAAGTCTAACACCGACAAGCTTATTGAAGATCTTAAGGATCGCATCGATCAATGTCAACCAGATGAAAACACAACCTATGAGGAGCTGAAAGCGCTGAAGTCAAGTCTTTGTGAGGCATTTTTGGAAAAGGAAACATTTTGGAAACAGAAAAGCAGAGTCCATTGGCTAAAAGAAAGAGATAGAAACAAAAGCTTTTTCCATGCTTCAACCAAACAAAGGAGAGCATGAAATGGGATTTTGGGTGTCAATAACTCAGATGGAGTCTGGGTTGACAATGCGGCAGCGGTAGAGAGAGTAGCGGTGGATTACTTTAGGGAGATGTTTACTTCCACAGGGGTGAGAGATACAGACTGAGTTCTCCGGGAAGTTCCCGTGATGATTACAGAAAGAATGAATAATGCATTAACAAGAGAGTTTTCAGATCTGAAAGTTAAAAGGCCATTATTCTCAATCAAACCAAGAAAAGCTCCTGGGCCGGATGGAATGATTGTCGTGTTTTACCACCAGTTCTGGGATATTGTCAGAAAAGATCTCATAGATATGATGAAGAGTTTTTATGAAACAGGACAGTTTCAAAAAAAATTGAATGAGCCAAATATCTGTCTGATCCCTAAGACTGAAAAACCAAAGGAGATGCCTGGGTTTAGACCAATAAGCTTGTGTAATGTGAGCTATAAGATTATCTCCAAGATTTTAAGTCTTCGTCTTAAGGGATTCCTTCCAGAGTTGATCTCTGAGACACAATCCGCCTTTGTGGCAGGCATATTAATAACCGATAATATCTTAATCGCTCAAGAGAATTTTCATTCCCTAAGATCCAACTCAGCGTGGCAGAAAAATACATGGCAATCAAAATAAACATGAGCAAGGCGTACGATAGAGTAGAGTGAGATTTTCTAAGAAGCCTTATAGTAAAAATGGGCTTTGCTCTCAGATGGGTCGATTGGATCATGTGTTATATCTCCTCTGTCTCATATCGCATCCTCTTAAATGGAGTGCCACGCGGCTATATAGTACTGACTCGAGGGATTAGACAAGGGGATCCTGTTTCTCCTTACCTGTTCATCCTATGTACAAAAGCTCTAGTAGCGCAGTTGCGTAACGCAGAATGGTACAGAAGAATCCAGGGACTGCAGATCTCACGTGCAAGCCCTCCCATTACTCATCTCTTATTCGCAGATGATAGCTTATTCTTCTACAAAGCGGATGAAGAGCAAAGTAAGGAGAATATAGAGATTTTCCGCCGATATGGCGATGCAGCAGGCCAAAAAATTAACCTGGCAAAGTCTTTAGTAATGTTCGGGAACGACGTTCCAACTAGCACAAGAATGTTGATAAAACAACCTTGGGAATTCTCCAAGAAGGAGGAATGGGGACTTACCTGGGGCTCCATGAAAATATATGTGGTTCTAAGGCTCAAGTCTTCACCTTTTTACAAGACCGTCTTCAGAGTCGAATCAATTCATGGTCGGCGAAATTTCTCTCCAAAGGTGGGAAAGAGGTGTTGATTAAATCAGTTGCACAAGCTCTTCCGACATATGTAATGTCGTGTTTTTTACTCCCTAAAGTTATATGTTCTAAACTCAGCAGTGCAATCGCTAAGTTTTGGTGGAGTTCAAAGGAGGACAGCCGTGGGATACACTGGTTGGCGTGGGACAAATTATGCATAGAATTGGCCGATGGAGGGTTGGGTTGTAGAACATTCGAAGAGTTCAACCTAGCCCTGTTAGCGAAACAATTATGGAGGCTGATTCGATATCCTAACTCTCTCCTAAGCAGAGTCCTAAGGGGAAGATATTTTAAATATTGTAATCCGTTAAAAGTCAAGAGATCGAATCGGCCTTCGTGTGGCTAGAGGAGCATTTTGGCCTCAAAGCCTCTCTTACTCTCAAGCCTTCGAAAAAACATTGGGTCAGCAATGGATACGAATGTGTGGAATGAACCATGGATACCTAATATTTTGGCTAGACCCCCAAAGAGTCTTAATATCGAGAAAGATCCTCACTTGTATGTGAATGTCCTTATCGACCATGAAACGAAGTAATGGAGACAAGAGCGATTAAGGGAGTTATTTACCTAGGATGATATCTATCATATGTTAGGAATTCGACCCGCAAATTCGTTCTCTAGAGATGGGTATAGTTGGTCCCTCACCTCTTCAGAAAACTATACCGTAAGATCATGATACTGGGCTGCGAGAAATTTATCTCGTGCTTGTGACCATCCTACTCAGGGACCTAAAGTGACCTCACTTATGGCACACGCATGGAAATTAAAAACTACGCGAAAGCTACAGCACTTCGTGTGGCAATGTTTATCGGGATGTTTGGCTACATGCGAAAGGCTAAACTATCGCCATATTAGTAAAGAGAAGGGGTGCCCGGTTTGCGGCGGAGCAGAAGAATCAATTAACCATATGTTATTTGAATGTCCCCCGGCGTGGCAAGTCTGGGCATTGGCCCTATTCCTTCTGCTCCATTTGTCTTCCCTCGAAGTTTCTTATATGTAAATTTTAATTTTCTATTTTGGGAAGCGAAAAAAGTAGGAACTTCTGAGGCGGCTTTGCATGCTTTTCCTTGGCTACTATGGTTCATATGGAAGGCTAGGAACAAATTCATTTGTTGAGAATTCTCGAGAATCAGTCCATAATATATTGGACCACGCTACCCATGAAGCAAATCTCTGGAGTGAAGCGCACGAGAACACAGACGATCATGACAAGGGGCCCCATGCAAAGATTTTGGATCTAAGCCCCCTGGAGCCCCAGGCGCCAAGTGAGAAACTGTGTCAAATATATAGTTCATGGAGTAAGGATTCACTCTTCAGTGGGTATGGATGAGCAAGGTTCGAAGGAGGGAGCCTTTGCCAGGTGGGCTTGAAGAGTGCACTAGCTAATCAATCTCCTCTGCATGTTGAATTGGAGGCGTTGTTGTTGGCTATGGAGTCATTGGTTTCGATCTCCCGAGTAGATTATTCACTTGCGACGGACTGCATGTAACTAATTTCGTTAGTGAACCATCCGGAGGATTGGCATTTGTTTGCCTCGGAGCTTGAAGATTTTAGAATCTTGAAGTCTTTCTTTTCAGCTTTTAATATCTTCTATATTCCTCGTATTGTAAACACCACCGCAGACAGCCTTGCCAAAAAGGCAAGGTCAAAAACACTCTTTACTCTCATGTAAGCACTACAGTTGCGTGGCTTCCCCTAGCGGGAGGAACTTGACCGGAATCTTATTGAATGAGTTTGTTGACAAAAAAACACTATTCTTGTTTTGCAGGCGCTAATCGCATCTAACTATCCATCCTATAACCAAGACTCACTTGGAAATATTTAGATAGGTGGTTTGGCTTTAAAAAGACTTGTGCGTACTTGGCTGTATTCGCTCCTATGTCACGATCAGTTTCCTTGAACCTCTAACGAAATAATTTAAAACTTAGATTTTCGACGTTCAGATCATCGAAAATAATTAAGCTACTTAGTCTTAATCTAAGGATTAACTCTCATATAAGAATTAAAAGCTAAACTAGTAATTAAAATTAGGTTTTAAGGAATACCTTTTGGTCTTGCTAGGTTAGGAAGATCTAAGAGCTGCTTAACATGTGAGAAGAATAACTAAAGGTGGGGCGGGGTTTATATAGAAATAGGAAGTGAAGGGTGATGCAACCTGGTTCAGGAAAAAAATTCAACAAAGGCAAGCAAGGCATGAACCAGCTAGACCAAGGATCATGACACGGCTTAATGGGTTTGCTAAAGAGCTAATATGCATGACCCACGAAGTATTGTATCGAGAGAAACATATGGATTCAAAACAGATCATGTTAGGCATGAATATTTATGGAAAAATCAGTCTTCGGACATGTCTTGGTCCACACGAAGAAAGGCCCAACAAGCATCAACATTCCATGGTCGTGTAATATATCAATCTGACGGCAATGCAAATATCTACGACCATGCCAAAGGCTAGACGGACCAGATGAAGGGATGTTTGTCTAGAGACCTTTCAAGTGCATTAATAAATTATGGTCAAGAGCTCAAACCAATGAATTGAGAAATCGAGTTGCTGCATTGGTTTACAATAAACCAGGGCCGAAATTAATTGAAGAAGAGGACCAGAATCGAGTAAAGATATTCAACCAATCAGCTTTTATTATTTCTTAGTTTATTTTTAATTTATTATTTTCGGAAACCCTAATTGTTGTATTTTTCTACTTAAACACGACCTTTGTTTCAAAATAAACTCATTCACGTTTTTCTATCAAAATTACTTCTCACAAATCTGTGAATCCTTTGTTCATCTCTGCACATTGATTGCTTAAGGAGTTCATTCTGCAAGTGCAATTCATTTAAGGTCAAATACAAAGTTCATTCTCTTGATCTTAAACATCTCTATTCATCAAACACTCTTCCACCGATTGTGCAACCATTTATCACGAGAAAAACAGTCTCAAATCACCCAGGAAATTTCGATCACCCTTCAATCATATTGAGAGACTAAAAACCTCGCGTTAAAAAGCATCAGGGTCTAAGAACTTCCCTTCTAAGAGTGCATCAAAGGGTGTGAGATTTTGGACGTGAGAAACATAAGGTAGAAGGGTGATCCAATAAGAAATAATTTAGTGTGTTGGTGATTCACCGCGTCATGGCGCTTCTTCGTCGCGCCACCCAGCTCTCTGCTTCCGTCCAACGCTAATCCGGACGTACCATAACAATTTCCGCTCGGTTCTAGTCATACAGAAAATAATCCAGACTGTTAGAAAAATTATTTCTTCAACCAAAATATCATTTTCTGCTTCCAAAAATATTTGTAAATTATTCTCAAATCAATTTTTCTTTAATGGCTTAAGAATAATTTTCCGATAAATTTTCTCACCCGTTTAAAGAATTTTAGGCCGAACCGTTTGCATTTTCGATTCACAAAATTTTTCAAGAAACTTTCCCGTGCCATCAGTTCCTCACTATATCCAACTTCAAAAATATTTTTTCTTCTCAAGCAGAGTCTTCCATTTTACACCACTCGGCAATCACTCGACAACTCTTGCAGACGTTCTTTAGCAGCATTCTGCAAGCCTCTTAAAACTGTAATCCTTTGGCCAATTTCACTTGTGTCCCGATCATGACTACTTGGCTAAGTCCTATGGACTTGAATTCCTCTTTTCCGACATTTCTTCTTCCATTCTTGATCTTCTCGGTGATTAAGGCATTTCCCGATAATGCTCATCTCGACCATCCAATTTCTGCACAATTCTCTCATGCCAGTGTCGTTCAAGGGCTTTTCTCGTACTTATTCAACCGTTAATACGTAAACCAATAATCAAAACTGACTTAGGTTTGTCTTTTCGGCTAATATCCTTCTTCGACCATTCATCGAATCTCGTCCGTTTCTTAATTCTTATTGAGGGTCATTACACCAGGAGTCTTGGTGAGACCAGCGCCTGGTGTCAGGTTGACGCGAATGGTCCCTGCTGCGTCTTCGCTCCCGTCAGGGTTCCTTCGAACGACTACATCGGTGGAACGCATGAACTTGGCTCGGTGGTCTGGTTCCTCATCTATATCAGAGGAAAATCCCTTCTCCATTGTTGCCGCTTTGAGGATCGCGTTCTCTTCCTCTAATTTGTTCTGTTAAGCCTCATTCTCTTTGAGCTTTGCCATAAGAACTTCGAGATGCAGAGTGTTCCCTTCTCCGGCGTCTTCTTGGTGTCGGATTTTGTTGTCCTCGTGTTCTGTCAAGTTTTTAGTTTTGTTCATTGCTTCTTCGATTCTTGGTTGAAAATCTCTTCCTTCCTTCTAGTGCCAAGTTGTTTGGGGAATTTTTGATGGATTTTTGGGTAAAGAATACAAGAATCAAGACAAAAAATAATGGAGAAGGATTGATCTTTATTAATGATGGAAAATGTCTCGATTAGGAAGGAATTTCTCGTAACTTAAGTTAGGACTTCAACTCTTTGATTGAGATCTATATATTTTATATATGAGAAGTCACTTTGTGACATGGCGAACTCACAAAATTTGTTGGTGACGTGGCACAATTCTAAAGCTCGCCTTTTTGAATTTAAAAAATAAAAAAAATATTTTTTGCTTATGTGTCGCGCTCGGATTGGTTCTCAGTTAGAAAAATATTCTCTCATGCGTTATTGACCAATTTACCCCTACGCGAAATTCATGATTTATAAAATTCGAAAAAAAGAAAATTTTGTTGTTATCTATACATAAAAAAAAATTTGTTTTATGGAATATTGTGATAATATATATATATATATATATGTATATGTATATTGACGATCGATTAGTTTTCATGCTCAAAAACTCTTTTCTCTTTGATGTTCGGCTCATTCTTCTTTCTTTAATCGGGTAGGTCCCTCTTATCTCTCTGCATCTGTATATTCTCCTTATGGAATATGACGGGATCAAATTCGCAATGATTGAAAATCAGATACATTGTGTAACTGGATCTGACCTGACCGTTGTACAAATTGTCGCTCTTTTGAACCCTCACTCATGCTTTTTAGTAGAAGTTATCAGTTACCATTTTTTAATAAAACCGTTTTACAAACACAGTGAAAATTTTCTCTCCATAGCAAAGACCATGTAACAACCGATTGGCTCGACAAGCAAGAACTGAAGTATGTGTTCTATGTGAGTTTTGGAAGCCTTGCATATATAGCAAAGAAGGAGTTTCTCGACCTTGCTTGGGGTCTAAGAAACAGCGAAAAATCGTTCTTGTGGATGGTGAGGCCCAGACTGGTCCGAGAAAGAGAGTGGCTTATGTCATTGCCTTGTGGGTTTGTGGAAAACATTGGCCATAAGGGAAAAATTGTGAAGTGGGTGAATCGATTAGAGGTATTAGCACATCCTTCGCTTATAGCGTTTTAGATGCATTGTGAATGGAGTTGGACAGTAGAGAGCATATGTGAAGGTATTCCATATGTACACCAGACCAGCGTGTAAACGAGAACAACATTGTTGATGTTTGGCAAGTCGGGATGATGTTAGAGAGGAGTAAGATGGATAGGAAGGAGATTGAGAACATGGTAAGAAGTGCAACGAAAGAGAGAGGAGATTGATTAAGAGAAATGTCAAACTGAAAGAGAAAGCTAATGTTTGCTTAAACAAAGATTGGACGAAGGATCAACATTTTCAAGCACTCTACTAAATTTTGGCAAGTCGGGAAGATTAAGATTTTAAAGCTTCTATGAGTTTGGATTAGAATCTTTAGGCGATAAAAAACAGTTCTTCAACCGAATTTGTGAGAAATCTTAATCCATGTGGTTCCAGTTCCCTATAATATAAATCCAGAGAATAAGAATCGAACACAAACGCAAAACAATCTCTTTATTCACTTAAGGAAAATTACAAGCTCAAAACCTTAAGTCTAAAATCTAAAAGCTCTCTCAAAAGATCTAGAAGCTAAAACTTTTAACTTATATAGTTATTCCTACAAATCCAATTAGAAATAGGAACTCTTATTTTCTTTTGGATAAATACTAAATTCTTCTAAACCAAATCCATGACTCGGTTTGGTTTAGCTCCTAAACCATTGCTCGGTTTAGGGAGCTCGGTTACTTGCACTTCAAGCAAGTGTCTTAAGCTTGCCTTTCTTCAAGCTTATCTCAACAATCTCCCTCTTAAGCTTGAACTCTTCTTTGCTTAGATCCTTTACACCAACGAGATCTCTCATCTCCTTGAATTTGATTCTTCCCAATGGTTTTGTTAGAATGTCTGCTCGCTGCTCGCTGCTCTTGCCCCGGAACGTGTTCCACTTCTATTCTTCCATCTTCCACGCATTCTCTTATAAAATGGAATCTTGTGTGTATGTGTTTGCTTTGACCATAAAACACTGGGTTCTTGGTCAAGGCAATTGCAGACCGATTGTCAATGCAAATAACGACCTTCCCGTTATCCGACTCGGTGACTTCACTCAACAAGTCTTGAAGCCATATTGCCTGTCTCGCTGCTTCTGTACCTGCCATAAATTCAGCTTCACAAGATGATAGCGCCACTATCTCTTGCTTCTGTGAGCACCAGCTAATTGGGCTCCCTCCTAAGTAGAAGATATGTCCAGTGGTACTTCTTCCGTCATCGGGATCTATATTGTGACTGCTGTCACTATAACCAACCAGATTTGTCTTAATGCTACTTGACTTCTCGAAGAATAGTCCAAATGAGACTGTACCCTTTAAGTATCGAAGGCACTGCTTCATTGCTGCAGCGTGTGATTCCTTTGGGTTCTGCATATACCTGCTCAAAACACCTACACAGTATGACAAATCAGGTCGTGTATGAAGAAGATACCGAAGGCATCCAATCACGCGCCTGTAGCTTGTTGCATCCACGTCTCTCTCATCTACAGCCTCCGACAATTTCAAACCCATTTCCATGGGTACATGAGACAGATGACAATCTTGCATCCCTGACTCTTCAAGAATTTTAAGAGCATATTGTTGTTGACAAAGTGTGATCCCTTTTTTGGTATGACTAACCTCTATTCCAAGGTAATAAGTTAGTCTCCCAAGATCACTCATTTCAAACTGCGACTCCATCTCCCTCTTGAAGTCATTAATGACTTTCAAGTTTGTTCCTGCGACAAATAAGTCATCAACGTATACTGCCACCAACAGCAAGTCACCGCTCACCTTCTTCCGATACACCGAGGGCTCCTTCGAGCATCTCTTAAAGTCAAAACTCCTTAGGATTTGATTCAGTTTTTCATTCCAAGCTCTAGGAGCTTGCCTTAAACCATATAAGGCTTTGTTCAACTTGTAGACTTTCTCTTCACTTCCTTTTATCTCGAATCCTTCTGGTTGGGTTACAAACACGGTTTCCTTCAAATCTCCATGTGGAAACGCGGTTTTGACATCCAAGTGATGAATTTCCCAACCTCCGGAAGCTGCAAGATTAATTAATAATCGTATTGTCTCAATTCTAGCTACCGGAGCAAATACTTCTTCAAAATCGATTCCATGTCTCTGCACATATCCTTTAGCGACAAGTCGTGCCTTGTGTTTGTTTATACTACCATCGGAATTCCTTTTCAACTTGAAGATCCACTTTAAGCCTATTGGTTTTGCATTGCTTGGTAGATCAACGAGATTCCAGGTGAGATTCTTAACTATGGATTTTATTTCATCTTCTGCCGCATTCGCCCATTGTTTTGTTTTCTTAGCTTCATAGATATCTTTAGGTTCATTATCTATGCACATCAACAGTTTTTCTCCCTCTTCATCAGCGAGCAGCACGTAATCATCAAGTTTCTTTGGTTTTACTCTGTTTCTTTGTGATCTCCTCATCACCACATGATCATCATCGGCACCTACTTCATCCTCGAGACTCTGTTCTGTCTTGGGCTCCACTTCATCTTCTCCATGCGTGTGATCTCGGTCTTCATTCTCGTGCCTATCGCCTCTGTTTTCATCATCACGGTCAGCGCCTCCGCCTTCATGACCTTCTCGATTTTCATTTTCACCATGATTATCATTCTCGGCAAGTGGGCTGGGAGTGATTTCTTCTTCACTTTCTCCTGGTGCTGATCGCATGATGCTCTGTATTCCTCTGTTTCCATATTGATCGAACTCAATAGCAAAGTTCCCAGCTCCATTTTGTGTTCCGACTTCAATTTCCCAGCTCCATCCACGTGTTTCATCGAAAACGACGTCGCGGCTAACTATAAACTTTTGTGTATGTGGGCTATACATTCGATAGGCCTTGGATCCGGGCTCGGTTCCAAGGTGTATTAATTTTTGTGATCTATCGTCGAGCTTACGCAGCCGGGCTGCGTCTATCTTCGCGAAACCTACACACCCGAACACACGGATATGCTCCAAGCTCGGCTTTCTCCCTTTGTAAAGCTCATATGGAGTTTTATCTTTAAGTGACCTTGTGGCAATTTTGTTAAGTAGATAAGTTGAATGCCTAGTTGCTTCTCCCCAGAGATAATTAGGTATCCTCATGTGTTTTAGCATGCTACGGGTCATCTCCATTAAAGTTCTATTTCTTCTTTCTACTACTCTGTTTTGCTGAGAAGTGTATGGGGCTGTTAAGTGTCGATCTACTCCTGTTTTTTCGCAAAACAATTTGAACTCACCAGATACAAATTCGCCTCCTCGATCCGTTCTAAACACCTTAATCCTTTGGCCACTTTCTTGCTCAACTAAAGTCTTGAACTGTTTGAATTTTTCAAGTGCCTCACTTTTCTCTTTTAGCAAAATAGACCACATATACCTTGAGTAGTCATCTATGAGAACAAATATGTATCGGTTTCCAGCTCTAGTACTAGGAGTAATAGGACCACATAGATCCCCATGGACTAACTCTAATGTCTTGGTAGCTCGATATTGACTTGTCTTTGGGAATGTTTTCCTTGCTTGTTTCCCAAGTAGACAAGAATCACATACATATTTCTCAACACTAATCTCCGGAAGTCCCTTGACTAGACTTCTTTGTGCCATTGACCGAATAGTTTCGACGTTAACATGGCCTAACCGCCAGTGCCATTTTCGTGTCTCACTCGTGCTGCTTATCATTAGACATCGAATGTCTTTCATTCTCAATACCACTTTGTAGAGTCTATTGCGAGATCTTGTTGTTTCTACTATTAACTTCCCATTCTCATCATGCATTGTAAGTGTGTTTCCACGCATTCTTACGTCGCAGCCTGATTCGGTAGCCTGCCCCAAACTTATGATATTGCTTTTGAGCTCTGGAATGAAGTATACGTCCATTACCTTCCTTATTTTCCCAGCTTGGTCAACGATTTCTATATCTCCTTTCCCCTTAATGTCGATTCTTGAGTCATCTCCAAATCTGACTTTTCCAGTGATTGAGTTGTCTAACGTTGTGAAGTAACGTTGATCTCCAGTCATATGGTTACTTGCTCCATTATCAAGATACCAGACATGTTCCTCTGCAGAGTTCTTATCATACTTAGATGGTATTAACTTCTCTTCATTTAGATACACAATCTCATGAATCATTAGTTCATCCGCATCTTCAGTATCTTTTGCTTCATCTTCATGTGCTTCTTGTAATTTCAATAGACGGTCTGGGCATTTAGACGCATAGTGTCCATATTTATCACACCGAAAACATTCCACATCAGACAAATCTTGGCCTCTACCTCGGCCTCTTCCCCAAGTTCTGCCTCCCCTTCCACGGCCTCTAAAGCCTCCGCGATAGCTCCCATTGTAGTTGTAGCTCGGCTGAGCTGTTTGTGCGGGTTGTGTGAGCTGCGGTTTTTGCTCTGAGTTTGAATACATAAGCTTAGTTTGATCATCAGCTTCTTCTTCATCCTCCGCAATTCTCTCTTCATAAGCTTTCATTTGTCCTACTATTTCTTCAAAGCTTGTTGTATTCAAATCAAGCATCTGTTCAA
>OVAN01000248.1:0-71025 GCA_900406275.1 Anastatica hierochuntica | reverse complement strand
GAAGATAAGCGTGAGTTGCAGGTGCTGCAAGAGCTGTTGGAACAAGTCACTTTTATTCCACCAACTGGAGTTGTTGATGTGGCAATGCTGAAAAAAGGAAAAACGTGAAATAAAAAGAATATCCGAAAATTGGGTATTTCTAGAGATATATTGGTTAGGTTAAAAGATTTTCTAAACCCTAAATATAAAGGGTGAAAGAGGATACTTTTAGGGTGAGCCGAAAATACAAAGAAAAGAAGAGATTCATTGATTGAGATTCGGTGTTCATAGACAAGCTGTGTTGCTTGTTGGAACAGAGTTTGTGTGTTGCAACAGACTGTTGTATTATTAGAATTTAGGTTGGTGTCGAGCTAAGATGTTCTTAGCTTCGAGTAATTCCAAGTAAACAAAGTCTTGTTGTAAGATTGTCTATATAAATTCTATTGGTGTTTTGAGGACGTAAGCACATTGCCGAACCTCGTTAATTCTTGTGTGCATCGTTTATCTCTGACTTTACAGCAAGGATCTTGAAGACAATCTACTTGTGGTTACAAGAAGTTGGAAAATGGATATTCAGAAGATCACGAAAAAGATCTAGAAAATATTGAGGGGTGATACCTATTTAAGGAGCTAGGGTTGAACAAGAAAGGGTTACGGCTTTGGAGCTATACATAAAACAGATTGAGAGATCAGAGAAGCAAGGGATCGTTGTGTCAAACACTTGTGGGTTCTTGGGCTATTGCGGCAATTGTTGTTGCTAAGTAGACTTAGGTTGGGTAGAATAGATATTGATCAGTCTTGATTGTCGTGTGTGACAAGTCAAGTAAATCTGATCAAACAAAGTATGTACAAGATTTGTTTGAACGATATCAATTGAAAGAGTTTTTGAAGAGTTCTTTAGAGTTCTTAAAGTCAGTGTTCTAACAGTCTCTGTCTATGTCACTGAGTCATTTATATTAAACCAGCAAGGGTTGTGTAGTTATTAGATGCTCAAGCCGTGGCGGCATCTACAGTGTTTTCTTCTTGCAAACTGTTGTAAGCTTGTCATTTTGAATGGTGTAGTTGTAGCTACTAATGTTTCTGAAGTAGCACTGTCATTTCCATCGTAGTTATACACTTGTTGTGTACTTCCATATCCATTGAACATTCTATTCTTCACCACTATAGCCCCTTGCCCTTCTTGCTTGTTCTTCAACTTGCTTTTGAATGTTCTCATCAACCCCTTATCGCTCTCTGATCTCTCCTCGTTAAATTCCAGTGAGACATTCGCTATCTCCAGAGATGTGTTATTTCGTTGCTTCAAAGAGTCATAGTATATGTGAAAAGGAAAACTCTTGATTGATTTCCGGCGATACACCCCTATTGAGCCTCTTAGAGTGAATTTGATCATCTGCTTTGGTTAACTGATCGATGATATGCAAGTTTGCATTTTTACCTAAAGCCATCATGTTTTTGTAGCTGAATTCTTGGTTGGCATTGGTAACGATGTCTCCATGGGAGGATTTAACTAACCCGATTGAAGTTATAGACCTTTTTTCTTTTGTGGTGAAGTTTCCATTCAAGCCCTTGAAGTCCGAGACAGAGCTAAGCTCGAGATAGCTTCTACCAATCTCCAACACCTTCCCTTCAACCACCTCTTTCTCACGATCCAACCAAAGATGTAAATTCGCGTCGATGTAACAAACATTCAACGCATTGGTCACCCTAAACCCAAGCTTATGAGTCTTTCCATCTAACAAGTTTCCCAAGAAAGGCGTGATCTCGATATCATAGCTTGGCAAATCAAAAGAGCCAATAGCTGTGGTTGGTATCCATAGTAAAGGGTTGATTCCTCCGGTGAAAACAATAGGGAAAGGCCAAACCGCATATTAGATTCATGAACTTGAGAGATTGAGAGTAGAAAGAGAGCTCGAAAGTTTGTTGTAAAATGAAAATGAATCTTCTTCTCAAGTTAGTTACAACAGTAACTTGGTTTTTCTTATATACAAGATTAGAACCGGTTTATTCAATAGTTTAATGACTGGTGTATAAAATTAACTCTAATACCCTCCCATCAAGATGAAATGAATATCTTGTGAATTCCCATCTTGGATATAAGAGTCTTGAACAAGCCTGGTTGCACTAGTTTTGTGAAGACATCAGCTAGTTGATTGTCGGATCTTACGTGCAAAGTCTTCAGAAAACCATTCTGCAAACGCTCTCGAATAATGTGACAATCGTTTTCTATATGTTTAGTCCTCTCGTGAAACACGGGATTAGAGGCTATATGAAGGGTTGAAAGATTATCACAAAACAGAGTAGTTGGTGTAGAAGGAGAACAATGTAAGTCTTTAAGCAAAGATGTAAACCAAATCAACTTACATGTGGCATCAGCCATGGCTTAATATTCTGCTTTTGATCTGCTTCCGGACACAGTAGGTTGTTTCTTAGACCTCCAAGAGATCAAAAAATCACCTAAAAACATACAATATCATGTCACAGATCTGCGAGAATCAGGACAAGATGCCCAATCAGCATATGAAAATGTTATAAGATGTATTTGTGATGATGATGAATAAAAGAGCCCTTCTGCAGGATCATTCTTTAGATAATGCAAAACCCTATTTGCAGCTTGAAGATGAACTGTTCTTGGAGCAGCCATATATTGGCTCAACTTATGAACAAGATAAGTAATGTTCGGTCGTGTATGTGTTAAATACAACAACCTGCCAACAATCCTGCGATGAATTGAAGCATCTGGTAACAGTTCTCCATCAGTTTCTGACATTTTCAATGTAGGATCCATATGTACACAAACAGATTTGCACCTAAGAAGACCTGCATCAGACAGAAGTTCTAGTGTATACTTTCTTTGATTGATGGAGATTCCTGTCTGATTTCTGGCAATCTCGAAGCTCAAAAAATATTTAGCAGGTCCTAAGTCTCTGAGCTTAAATGCAGACTTTAAAACATTCTTGAAATCTTCTATGGCTCCATCATTATTACCCACAATCAGAATGTCATCAACATAAACCAAAATGGCAATAAGAAAGTGTGAATCACACTTGAAAAATAGAGCATGATCTGAATGTGTTTGAAGAAAACCTTGACCTTTAATAACATTAGTGAGTTTCTGGTTCCACTGACGAGAGGCTTGCTTTAATCCATACAAGGATTTATGCAATCTACATACTGAATTAGGTGGAACCTTAACACTAGTTAACTGCTCATAACCCTGTGGTAATGTCATATATATCTCCTCATCAAGATCACCATTCAAAAATGCATTGCTAATATCTAGTTGAGAAGTGAACCAATTCTTAGCAGCTGCTAATCCCATAAGCATTCTAAAAGTACCCAGTTTAGTCGCAGGAGAGAATGCATCAAGATAATCCAGACCTTCTAGCTGAGTGTATCCTTTGGCTACTTATCGAGCCTTGTGTCTTTCTATACTTCCATGTGGATTATATTTAATTGTATAGACCCATTTACATCCAACAGGATGTTTTCCCTTAGGCAAAAAACAAACAAACCAAGTACTACTGCCTTTTAGAGAATCCATTTCGAATTGCATGGCCTCAGCAAACTCTTTAGATGTAACATCTTCTTGAAAGGTTTTAGGTGCAAAAGAGGTAAAAGTGGCCAAGAGAAACTGTTTATAAGAGGGTTCAAACTTATCGTAGGATAAAAAGAGGCAATAGGATAAGAAGTTGTGTGAGTAGGATGAGCTGGAAAGGGAATATCTTTGTGAAAAGATAACAATGGTATTGATCAAGATAAGCAGGAGCCTTAGATTGTTGTTTTGTTCTTTTAGTAATGACTGAATTTCCTGATGGTATAGGATGAGAAGAAAGAGTTTGTGAAGAAGAAGGAACAGATATCTCTGGATGAGAATTTGATTCTGAAGGTGAAGAAGATGAATCTAAAGAAGAAGAAGATAAATCTGAAGAATCAAATACTAAATCATGTGAATGATTTGAAGAGATGTCATATGAGTGATCAAAGAAAGCAGGAAATGGAGAATCTGGAACTGGAAGAGGTAAAACATCATGTGAAAATAGATCATTGAAAGAGAAATATGATTTTGTCTTAGAATAAAGAAAGATATGTTCATGAAGAACCACATTTCTGGTAATGGATACAATATTTGTCTCTAAATCAAGAACTTTATAGCCTTTATATCCTTGTGGATATCCAAGAAAAACTGAAGGTGAAGCTCTTGGGGAAAATTTATGTATGTCCTTTAGAAAAGTTGAGACAAAACAGAGACACCCAAAGACCTTTAGATGACTATAATCTGGTATTTTAGAAGTGAGTAATTCAAAAGGAGATTTATTATTAAGAAGAAGAGATGGGATTCTATTGATGAGATGCATGGTTGTTTGAATACAATCTCCCCAATATTCTAAAGGAATATGAGATTGGAATGACAGAGATCTAGCCACATTTAGAATTTGTTGGTGTTTACGTTCCACCAAAGAATTTTGTTGTGGTGTATATGGACAAGAAAAATGATATATTATTCATTTAGATTTGAAAAGAGAAGTGAAAAAAAGTTCAAGGGCATTGTCTGAACGAATAGCTTTAACTGCTTTATGAAACTGATTGTCAAAATATTGAAGGAATTCAGGGAAGATTGAGATGACTGAACTTTTATTCTTTAATAAGTAGATCAATGTAACTCGTGTACAATCATCTAAAATTGTCAAAAAATATTTGTAACCTTCAACAGTTGATACATGAAAAGGCCCCCAAATATCAAGATGAAGAAGATCAAAAGAATCTTTAGAAAAATTTTTTGAAGAAAGAAAAGACAAGCGTTTCTGCTTTGCTAAAGGACATATATCACAAAAATCATTGCGATTTATCTTTCCACAAGGAATATCTAAAAGCTTAGAAAGAACTTGAATCTTTTGAGAAGATGGATGGCCAAGCTTTTGATGCCAAGTATGAGAAGAAACTTGGAGAAGAGAATGGTTGGTCAATGGAGGAGATGATGAAGGTGTTTCCAAGATGTAAAGATTGTGTTTTAAATCACCCTTCCCAATCAGGGATACTGGAGTATGCTCCTGCACCAGATGATGGAAAGGATTAAAAGGGAAGATATAACAAGAGTCTGAAGAAAAAAGAACATAAATAGTGTTATTCCTTGTTAAAGCACTAATACTGAGAAGGTTGAATTTGATTTGTGGAATGTAAAGAACATATGAGAGAACAAGATGTTCAGATATAGAAATAGTTCTAGATAGATGAACAGAGATTTGATTACCATCAGGAAGAGTGACAGAAGTGTCACTAATAGGTTCAGTTTTTAGAAAAAGAGATATATCAGAACAAACATGGTAAATAGCCCATGTATATGATCCAAGCATGTGCAACAAAAGTAAGGTTGTCTTTAATTCCCGCAGTTGAAATAAAATGAGAGGGTTCAGTATTGGTACCTTGAAAAGAAGATGAAGATGGTATATTTGTAGAGATATTGGTTGTTAGGTGGGGTTGAGGCTGAGACAAGGAAGTAGTACCATCTGCAAGATCGAACTGAGTGCCAGCTATCTGAAAAATTTTTGTCTGAGGTAGCTTTGTTGTTTCTACTCAAAACACTTAGAAATTGTTTTGTTGTTATATTACCCAGGTGAACACCCTACTGATGATGTAAAGAGATGCCACCAGAATCCTTGACAACAAAGTTAGCCACATTGTCTTTCTTTTGTGACCAAGGTTGTTGTGGTTTGGTATTGATATTATGAGACTGATTTTGTTGCTTGTATCCTGTATTTTGAGTCTTGTAACCTGGTGGATACCCATGTAGTTTAAAACATCGATTGACTGTATGACCGTGTACCCCACATTGAGAAAAAATTGGACGGTTTTTGAACCGTTTAAATCCATTTTTTTATGCAGCTACAAGAGGCTCTGGAGGAACCGAAGTATGAGTAGTTTGAAACATAACATTGCCGGTGGTATTCATAGACCTCTGTCTTTCATCTTGTGAAATCAGATTGAACACCTGTGACAATGAAGGCTTTGGCTCCATCATGAGTATATGACCTCTTGTAGTAGTATATATATCATTAAGACCTATCAAGAACTTCAAAACTCTATCATGTTCTTCACAAGATGCTAAATTCTTCATATTCTCATAGCTACCATTACCACAACAACAAACAAAGGGAGATTCATGATTCTTCAGTTCTTCCCACAACTGTTTCAGCTTAGTGTAATATTCATTTACACTTTGATTCCCTTGCACTTCATATTAAAACTTTTGTTTTATCTCTGCGGTACGAGGTCCATCATTTTGTTTGAATTGTTCATGAATATCAAGCCATATCTGCCTTGCAGTGTCTAAGTACATAATGTTTTCCGCTATTGACTTATCTACCGCATTTACAATCCAAGTACATACTATATTGTTGCATCTTAACCAAGGTCTAAAGTCTGGATGATTCTCTTCTAATTCAGGAAATGAACCATTAGCAAAAACATCTTTATTCCTAGCACCTAAAGCCATTAACATCGATCTCCTCCAAGAATTAAAATTTCCTAAGCTAGTAAGTTTCTCAGAGACTAGCGATATTCCAGCATGATCAGCACTATGAACATAAAGCGGATTCGAATGAGAATCTGTCAAAGATGCAATATCAGACCTGAAAGTAGATGTAGAAGCTGAGATCGACATATTCGGAATCGTCACCATTGATCTCAAAAGATTAAGCTATGTCTTGCGATGAAGATGAATCAAGAAATTGATTGTGGAAGAGAGGTCCACAAATCAAAGGTCAATCAAAGAAATCAACAAAAACATAATGTGATTATCAATTATAGTATTTGATAGATCGCGAAAAGAAGAATGATGAAATCACTAGAAGATCCAGAGATGAGATACTCATCTTCATCGATTAGGGAAAAATCAATTAGGGCATAGATCAGAGATGAACCGAACAAAAGAGATGAAATCGAAGCTCAAATCAATGGAGATTAAACGGAAATGTCGAGTAAAATCTCTGATATCATATTAGATTCATGAACTTGAGAGATTGAGAGTAGAAAGAGAGCTCGAAATTTTGTTGTAAAATAAAAATGAATCTTCTTCTCAAGTTAGTTACAACAATAACTTGGTTCTCTTTATATACAAGATTAGAACCGGTTTACTCAATGGTTTACATAACCGGTGTATAACATTAACTCTAATACCGTACCCGCTATTTCGCCGTCGAGACTAACCACAACTTCTCTGAAAGGTCCATTACCAGCAGCACTGAGATTGTTGGCAGTGATGAAGTCATTGGGAAAATTTCCATACCAAAACTCATCATTCTCATGGAAAGAAACATAAACCTCAAGAACAGCTCTATACACATTCCTAGGGATTTCAAATTCCTTGGACTAATAATCATTCGAACTCGTGACTTCAAACCACAATCCATCATTTAGAGGAAGATTCCTCGAAAATGGAAGAATCATATCTACTTGAGCAGAGCTATAACCAGAAGAAGAAGAATGTAGTAGATTTGTTTCGAGTGGATAAAAATTGACAAAGTGCTCATATAACCTCTTAGGTAAAAAAAATTCTACATGGACAAATTCATTTCCTTTAACCTCTCACTTTAATAAGTTTGTTGTCATGACTATATTATCCCTAAAGGAATTAATATAAAACTAGAGTTATTTATTAAAGTTAAATTAAATAAAAAAAAAGAAAAAGAACGTGAGCCCAAAAGAAAGGAAAGAGAAAAGTGAAAAAGTATATCTGACTTTGAGAAAATTGAATTTCTCTCTCCTCTCTTTTTTATTCGTTTTCTTAAAACTCTCATCTTCTTTCCTTTTTAATGTGCTTTTCAACATGAATATTTTTCCCATAGTGTTCTTCTTCATATGTTCTCTTTTTCTTCACGAAATTTTTCATTTCCAATATTTTTCATCAAAATTTTAAGTAGTTATTTTGTTATTTTTGTATTTTAGATAAACATATTATTCAATTCGAGATTGTGATTTGGGAATTTCAAATTTAGAGATTTTTAAGTTTTCACTGAAAATTTAGTAACTCAATAATATAAATAAATATTCAACAATTTCATGAGATTCGCATGATTTCATAGTGATAATTTATGAATTTCACGAGTTGAATCGCACTTAATCAGATTCAATCGCAAGTAGATAAGAATTGCTGGTATAACTAGTATAATTTATATAACTAGTAAAACTGGTATAACTGAACAAGTACAACGAACTTTATATTTTAAATAAAGTTGTAATTAAGCTACAAACCGCATATGGTGATTTATTAAAACCGCATATTAATGAAATTTAGTATGGTTTGACTCGTTTTGGGGTAGGTTGGATCGGTTCGGTTTGACTATATTTGTTTAAAATACACATCCCTAATTTAAGTTAATATCCATTTCAAATAGGATATATAATAGATTCATTTTGTTAGATATGGTATCTATTAAATTTAAAAAAAACTCTAACAAATGAATTGTTAGTGAAATTTGGTTTGGTTTGACTTAGTTTGGGATAGGTTAGACTGGTTCGATATGATTTTGTTTGCTTAAAATAACCATACCTGATCTCATCTAATATCTATTTCAAATTAGGTATATAATAAATCCATTGTTATGTATGATATCTATTTTTAGTAAAATAAATTAGTTTTGTTTTATATTATTAATTCAACAAGCAATGTTAACTCATACACTTTATATTTTTATGGTTAATTTTTTGAATTTTTACCCATTCTAATGGAAAAGCAAAAAGAATTTAAGCTTATTTATATTGATAAGGAAAGCAAAAAAAAAAAAAACCAACTTCAGTTTATTTTTGAGTTTGGTTTGGTTCGTTCAAATATTATTATATTGCTAGACCTTTATACTAAAAAAAATTGAAAGTAGATACACAATATTTTGAAAGTTTTAGAGAAATTCCCTTAAATAGCATACTTTTTGGTTTCACACCCACATTTAGCACACACGTCTGAATTTTTCCACTTCTAGCATTTTTCAGCAGTTTTCATTAAGACATTGACTATTTTTAGGAAGACTTTCTTAAAATTCTAATAATTAGGAAACTTCTCATGAACCTCTGTCAAAGTTCCTAAAATTAAGAAGCATATCTATAGTTTCAGAAATATTTTCCTAATATTTAAGAAGAATATCTAAAGTTTCAGAAATACTTTCCTAAAAATGCTAGATCTGGAAAATTAGGTCGTGTGTGCTAGATTTGGCCAAAAAACTTAATTTAGTGCTAAATATGAGAATTGCCCAAAGTTTTTTGTTGTATTAATTTTATTATTTTTAATTTGGTTTAAATTTATTTTTAGTTCTATTATAATTTAATTTGATTTTGATTTTTATTATTATTTCAAATTCAATTTCAGGAATAATATAGTTATACCAAGTAATACCAGTTGTACCAAATAATATTAGTTGTACGTAAAAGTCATACCAAGTGATTATCATTTGTCATCATACATCACACACGCAACCATAAACATTTATCATTCTTTCTCGATTTCTCCTCCGCTGTTGAGCAGTTTCTTTACAACCACCATTCATTGGCCACAAGAATACCTTTATACACAATCATGTATCCTCCTTGACCAATCATATTTTCGTCTGATTACCAACAAAATCATACAGACTTTTAAGTACAAAAAATCTTAAAGCAGTAATGGTTTTAACTATTTAGCTTCACAGTTCCAACATTAGAATGATCAAAATTCATCCAACTACATAAAAATAGCTTGTGACATATTAATGCGAGTGGCAACTGATATATACAGAGCATCAACTACATATCATATATCTAAAGCATTGTAAGTGCACAAAAAAGCTCTGGTACATGAACAACTTTCAATTTTCAGTTTAGTATTAAACTAAATATATTTTCTTTTAGGCTTTGAAGGGAAAAAGCGAAGAAAAAAATGTGGTTCACCTCTAAATTAGACCTTGATGAACTACTTCTTGGAGATGACAGAAAGCTACGATGTTAAGGATATGTACAAGCTCTGCTTTTGCATCATATCAAAGTATTTTCCAGCCTTATAAAGAGAAGACAAATATGAAATAGTTAGACAGACAATAGAACATCTCCTAAAAGAAACTCCATTGTTATGTCTGAAGAATTTTTACTTCCCTACTGACAACTCTATAGATATTGCAGTTGTCATCTGTCGAACAAAATAGATGAACAAACAATTTATCATCGATTAAGCTAACACTCAAAATAATTAAACCATATTTCACCCATTTGCATATATGTCGATGTAACAAGAGATATACAAATTTGTACGTTCTCAAATTTAGCTACCACTACAAGTCCACAATTTAATGAAGTGGTCTCTATTAGTAATCATGAAAAGCATAAAACGTAAGATGGGAAAAATTAAGAGGAGAGAGGGAGAACGAAACTCGACAAATCTTAAATCCCAAAGCTGGAATGTTAGACTGAAACCCGTTTTTAATCATTGACATATGAATGTGCTGTCGGTTGTAACTGAATCAATTGAAGCAGATCCCTCCATACCGAGTTTTACCAAAACCCCGTGAACGGAAACATCATAATCAAAAACTTCATGTTTCTACAAGACTTGAGGACGCTTGAGAGAGTGAACTCACTTGGGTATGTTCCTTGTCTAAGCATCTCACAGAAACACTCCCACGCACAAGCGTTGTAGTTGAAGGAAGTGTAATCGGTGATCATTTCGGTCCAGACGACACATCTCTGTTAGACATTTCATCGAACAATGAGCATGCTTCTTCGACCAACCTTCCTCAAATTATGAAACGATGAGATTTGTTGATAAAACGTGATGCTTATTGGGTCTATAAGGAGAGACAGTGTTGGCTCGATTCGACGATAGCTTTGCGTAGAGAACTCTGACAAGTTTGAGACGGTTTTAATCGGTTGGAGCGTCCAAGTTTCGTGATGGTCATGACTTTCGCTTTAGACAACAACACTAGTTTCGTGATGTTCTAACTTCACCATTGCCACAATTACACATCTCGGAAAGTTGTAATCCTTCCAAGTCCTTGAAATATAATCAACAGGCAAACGAGACTTACAGTAGGTTCGAGGCAGCGTGTGAGGGCACACTGAAGGAGCGATCTGAACGATGATTGTATTTATAACTTGGTGCACGACGGAAACTGAGAGATTTGTCGAAGAAATCTCTGCGATTACAACGATATGAATCTGATTCATGGGGATTCGAAGAAGTTTTGCAATTTTATTTGGGCATTTTATATCCAAAATTTTGATTTTGATGGGTTGGGAAAGGAATGAAGAAAATGGAGTAAAGGTGTTGAAGAAGAAGGAGTAGAAGAAGAGAAGATAGGTGGATGACCCATTAAAAGATGGATTCAGATGGGTGATCTGAATTCATCTGGCTCGATCATGTAATATTTTGATTTAATTAAGGGTAAATAGGTAATCGACCATCCTTTTAGTTAATAATAAATCTAAATTATATTAGTTTTTAAAACAAGGTTAAGCTAGCACTTTTTTGTTTCGAAGGTCATACTAGCACTTGTTCCGATAAAAATGGAAGATGATATCGACATGGTAAACTCTAGTATAAGTTTTATCAATGAGATTACAGAGATAAACAGCGAGAATCTGAGTCTCGTTTTTGACGAGCAGAGAGTGATACCTACTCACATCTTTCTCCACCGACCAAACAGTTCTGTTTTCCATAGGCTAGGTGGTGCAGCTCCGGAGGATCTCGACGTTGTCAAGCCAAACGCCGAATATCCGATCGAGTTGTCTTCCTCGACAAGTGGATCTGAACTCGAAGACGATTTTGGAGAACTCTCGAGATGGGCAGTGAGAGGGAAGAGAGTGTAGTTGACGAGAACCGATGGTTTAGTGTAGGTGAAGCCAAAGTTATGGTGGAGAATCCGATATGAGCATGGCTTTCGAATCGTCTTAAGATTTGGAATGGGAGGTCTTTTAACTTCGAAATAGCGAGTAGGGGATGTGGCATTTTGGGTCAGAGAAGAAGAGAAAAGGAGAGGAGAGAAATGTGAAGGCCTGAAACATGATTTGGTTTGATGGAGATTGGAGACGATAGAATGAGAGTGGAGGAGGAAGAAGACGAAGAAGAGGATGGGTGGAAGTAGAGAGGAAGCCATCATCATACGACTGAGCTTTTGGTCTCCGTCGGGTAAGATCCAAAGCTGATGACTGCAAAGAAGTTATTCTCACGACATGTCTGCGTCTGGTGCTGCCAAACTTGATCTCGGAGGACCGATCAACTTTTATGCATGGTCGGGTAATCTCAGACAATGTCTTCATTATCCATTAGATTTTGCATTTTTTGCGCATATTTAAGGCTCAAAGACATGGGGTTATGGCGGTTAAAACCAATATGATGAAAGTTTATGATCGGGTTGAATGAAATTTTCTAAGGGTAATGCTTCAATGTTTGGGATCCATGACATATGGATTGGATGGATGAGGGAATGTATTACATCAATATCATATTTTTTCCTCTTTAATAGAAGTTCGATGGAGCTTTATTCCGACGAGAGGCCTACGACAGGAAGACCTTCTCTCCTTGTTTGTTTATTTTATGTATTGAGGTACTATCTGACTTATGTAGAAAAGCGCAGAAGTCAATAATTGCACTTCAAAGATGATAATATGTTTTTCTGTCGATCTAATGCATCAAGTTGTCATGTATTACGATTTATTATCTAGTCTTATGAACGAGCTTCGAGATAGTTTATTAATGTCAATAAATCATCGATAAAGTTCTCTTTAAGACTCTAGTAACAAAGTGTTTGGTAGCCGATAATACTTGATATGTGCATCATTTTACATGTTTTATGCATATATTTTATCATGTTTGAACCATTTTCATCCATACTAGTATCTAATCTCGTCACATTTGCATCATTTGATATCCATTAGTGTTTTAGGCATCTTTTTATATGATTATGCCTTTTGCATTGCATTTTGTGTGTTTTTTTGTCTCTTATAGGTGCTAATGGAGTATCAAGTTAAGAAATTCATTTCGGGACTTGGATACGATTCCATTGGAAGGAAAGAAAGTGAAAAATTTATCCCAACAACCTAAATATTGGATCATATGGATGCTTTAAACTACTTGGGTCGAGCTCATCTTCTAGGACAAAATAGAAAATTGAATTAGCTTCGTTTTGGCGATGGTTTCAGCAGATTTCGAGCTATTGTTTAAGAGTTATGAGTGAAATACCAAAAACATGTATGCTGCTAGAAAACCTTCCTAAGACCATCATCTTCTTTTTGTGGGTTAAATCTTGTATTGGTGAGATATGTGAGTTTTTGGTGAGATGTGTGAGTTTGGTGAGAGTGTTTCGATTGTAGTCTTTGGTGACTTGGGTTTATAGTTCTCCAAGATGTACCGAGGCTAGTTATAAGCCTTAAGAACTCGTAAATCTATGTTATTTTGTTGATCTACAAGGACACACACCAAACATAGTAGAAACACATATAGATCTAAAGTACCAAGTCATAACTTATCAAAAGGTAATCAGAAAAGAGAAACATAAAGGCAGAAAATGACATAAAAAAATAAAATTATGTGAATTAAAACTTAATATCGTTTGAGAGATTAAGTGATTTTCCGAAGCTTTTATTCATTTTGTAAAGTATAAAATTTGATCCTTTTAACTAAGATCTTCCGGCTCCGTAAATAGCTCTGAGTTTGGTATAAGGTGTTAGTCAAGGAAGACGGTGGACCGAGGCTTGGACGGCGTGGACGGTGCGGCTGCTCGGACGATGCCGTAATTTTGAAGACGGTGGCCATAGTTTTATTAATCTTTTTGGCTCACCGAACCCAACTCCATTGATCTATAAATATCCATCAAAGGGTGTGATGAAATTCATCCCAAAACAAAAGGAAATAAGAAGAAGAAGAAGAAGAAGAAGAAGAAGAAGAAGAAGAAGAAGAAGAGCGTGAGAGAGAAGAAGGAAGAAGAAAAAATTTATTTTTTCTTCCGTTAGTTTATTTCCTCCGTTTAATTTTCTTCGGGGTATTTGGGATCGGGTGTGGGAGAAAATTATTTAGAGAGTTTGGTTATTTCTCCTATTATAACGAGAGAATAATCAATTTTTTTCTCTGTCATAATTGAGAGGTTGTAATTTCTATTATTTTAGTCGGAATAAATTCTTCTGCCTTGTGCGGTTTTTTTCCTTTGGGAGTTTTCCACGTAAATCGCGGTGTTCACTCGTTACACTATTTCTCAAATTATTAGTTGTGACTCTGCTCTTTCCGGTCCGATTTTTACAACAAGTGGTATCAGAGCCAAGTTCTGGAAGAAGGAATGGCGGTAAAATTTGAGATTGAAAAATTCAACGGTAACAATTTTGCGTTGTGGAAGTTGAAGATGAAAGCTATCTTGAGAAAAGATGGTTGTTTAGCGGCCATTAGTGAAAGATCAACTTCATACACAAATGACAATAAGTGGAACGAGATGGACGGAAATGTTATTGCAAATCTTCATCTGGCACTAGTAGATGGAGTGTTGTCAAGCATCGAGGAGAAGAAGACTCCAAAGGAGATTTGGGATCACCTTACAAAATTGTACGGGGCCAAACCGTTGCACAATAAAATTTTCTTTAAGAAGAAGTTGTATACTCTTTGGATGGTGGAATCTACTTCAGTGACGGAGCACATCAACGCCTTGAATACTTTATTTTCTCAATTCACTTCGTTGCGTTATAAAATAGAATCACAAGAATGTGCTGAACTTCTACTTCAAAGTCTACCAGATTCATATGATCAACTCATCGTCAACTTGACAAATAATGTCTCTGTCGATAGTCTAGTCTTTGACAATGTTGCAGCTGCTTTTCTAGAAGAAGAAAGTCAGTGCAAAAGTAAGGAAGACAGACGAGAGAATGCACAAGTAGAGGCATTAACGGTGATGAGAGGAAGATCAGTGGAGCATGGATCAAGTGGAAGTCAGAAACATGGTAAATCAAAGTCAAGAAGTAAGAAGACTTTTAAATGCTATCATTGTGGCAAGAAGGGTCACTTGAAGAAGGATTGTTGGGATTTGAAAATTTCTAATCCTCAAGGAAATGTAGCAAGTATTCAGATAATGGAGAAGCCCTGTGTTGTGAAGCAGTATTTTCAAGTGAAAACAGAAGAAGGTTCGTTGATATATGGTTGTTCGACTCAAGAGCTACATATCACATGACCTCTAGAAGAGAATGGTTCCATCAATATGAACCCATCTCAGGAGGATCTGTGTACAGTTGTAATGATCATGAACTTAAGATTGTTGGCACTAGATTCGTTAAAATGAAGATGTATGATGGTACAATTCGTACTATTCATGAGGTGCGACACGTGGAAGGCCTGAAAAAGAATTTTTTGTTCGTGGAGCAACTTGACGATCTCGACTGCAAAGTTGAAGTTGAGAATGGAACTCAGAAAGTAATCAGAGGAGCACTAGTACTTATGAAAGGAGAAAAGATAGCTGCAAAGTTATACATGTTAAAAGGAGAAACTCTGCCATAAGTAGAAGCATATATTGCTTCAAGCAGTACCAGTGAGAAAGCTACATCAGTGTGACATCAGAAACTTGGGCACATGTCTGGACAAGGCATGAAAATTCTTGTAGAGAAGAAGTTACTTCCAGGTCTCACAAAGGCATCACTACCCTTTTGTGAGTATTGTGTAACAAGCAAGCAGCATTGATTGAAGTTTAGCACATCAAATTCTAAAAGTAAAATTGTTCTAGAATTGGTTCACTTTGATGTATGGCAAGCACCAGTTATATCACTAGGAGGAACGGAGTACTTTGTGTCCTTCATCGATGACTACTCTAGGAGACGTTGGGTGCATCCAATCAAGAGTAAGGGAGATGTGTTTTCAGTTTTCAAAGTTTTCAAAGCACGAGTGAAACTTGAATATGAGAAGAAGATTAAGTGTTTGAGGTCAGATAATGGAGGTGAGTACACTGGTGATGAATTCAGCAAATTCTGTAGAGAAGAAGGCATCAAAAGACAGTTCACTATGTCATACACTCCTCAACAAAATGGAGTGGCAGAGCGGATGAACATAACTCTGTTAGAAAGAATAAGAGCAATGTTGGAAGCTGCAAGCTTAGAAAAGAAATTTTGGGTAGAAGCAGTCAACACCGCCTGTTATGTGATAAATCTGTTGTCATCAACTGCAATTGAGTTGAAAACGCCGATGGAGATGTGGACAGGAAAGTCGGTAGACTATTCCGACCTCCATATATTTGGGAGTCCAGTGTACGTGATGTATAATACCCAAGAAACTACAGAACTAGATCCAAAGTCTAGAAAGTGCTTGTTCTTGGGATATGCTGATGGAGTAAAGGGGATCCTACTGCCTACAAGGTTATAATCAGCAGGGATATTATCTTCACAGAAGATAAAAAGATCGACGAAGAAAATAGCAGTTCAAAAGAAATGTTAGAGACTGTAGCAGTAAAAGTGGAAAAGGAGAATTCTTCTGAAGCAACACCAGAACACGAGGAAGCAGAACCTGCCGAGTTTGAAGAAAAACTTGGTAAAGGAAAACGGGTAAGAATATCACCAGCTTGCCACAAAGATTATATATGATATGAGCTACAATGTTGCATATTGTCTTCTAACTGAGGAAGAAGATCCATCAAATCTCCAAGAAGCATTGGCAAGTTCAGATGTAGCTCAGTGGATGACAGCAATGCATGAAGAAATTGAAGCTCTACATAAAAATTAAAACTTGGGAGCTTGTACCATTACCGCGAGGAAGAAAAGCCATTAGAAACAAATGGGTTTATAAGATCAAGCGAAATGGTGATGACCAAGTGTAGCGTTATCGTGCTAGATTGGTGGTGAAAGGATATGCTCAAAAAGAAAGCATTGATTTCAAAGAAATCTTTTCACTTGTTGTTCGCCTTACAACAGTTCGACTAATATTGGCGATATGTGCTACATTTGACTTACATCTAGAGCAGTTAGATGTGAAGACAGCTTTTCTTCATGGAGATCTTGAGGAAGAAATTTATATGCTCCAACCAGAAGGTTTTGAAACAAAGGAAAAAGAGAACTTGATTTGTAGGTTAAAAAATCTTTGTACGGTCTAAAGCAGGCGCCAAGGTGTTGGTACAAGAGATTTGATTCCTTCATTATGAGACTTGGATACAACAGACTTAATGCAGACCCTTATGCATATTTCAAGAGGTTTGGTAAAAGAGAGTTCATTACTCTGCGGTTGTATGTAGACGACATGTTGATAGCATGCTCCAAGAATGATCGTATAACTGAATTGAAGGCACAATTGGCTAGAGAGTTTGAGATGAAGAACTTGGGACCAACAAACAAGATTCTAGGGATGCAAATTCACCGAGACAGAAATAATAGGAAGATTTTGCTTTCCTAGAAGAATTATTTGAAGAAAATCTTGCGGAGGTTCAACATGTAAGATTATAAGCCAATCTCTACCCCACTTCCTATTAATTTCAAGTTATCCTCCAGTATGAGTCCTAGCAGTGAAGAAGGAAGGATGAAAATGTCTCGAGTACCGTATGCATCAGCAGTGGGAAGCTTAATGTTCGCAATGATTCGTACACGACCAGACATTGCACAAGCAGTGGGAGTAGTAAGTCGGTACATGACGAATCCTGGTTAAGAGCATTGGAATACGGTAAAGAGGATCCTGAGATACATTAAAGGGGCCTCCAATGCTGCATTATGTTATGGAGGATCATACTTTGTTTTCAGCGGCTATGTTGATTCAGATTATGTAGGCGATTTGGATAAAAGCAAATCCACAACTGGATATGTATTTGCACTTGCTAGCGGAGCTGTAAGTTGGATTTCAAAGCTGCAGATAGTTGTGGCTACGTCAACAACAGAAGCAGAATATATGACAGCTACACAAGCTAGTAAAGAAGCGATGTGGTTAAAATGGTAATGGAGGAACTCGAGCACAAAAAAGAGAAATTTTTTTTTTCTGTGACAGTCAGAGTGTCGTGCATCTAGCGAGGAATCCAACCTTTCATTCAAAAACCAAGCATATACGAGTCCAATATCAATTCGTTCGTGAGAAAGTGGAAGACGACATTGTGGATATGCAGAAGATTCATTCAAAAGAAAGCGTAGCAGATTTCATGACGAAGGCAGTCAATACTGACAAGTTTATTTGGTGTCGATCCTCTTATGGCCTGAAAGAAACGTAAGCAACATGAAACGACAAGGTAGAAAGAATGGTGTGAAGATTCGATTGATCCTCAGTCAAATCTTCAAGTGGGAGATTGTTAGTCAAGGAAGACGGTGGATGGTGGCGTTGACGGCGTCGACGGTGCAGCGGGTCGGACGATGTCGTAATTGTTGAAGACGGTGACCATAGTTTTTTCAATCTTTGAGGCTCACCAAACCCAACTCCATTGATCTATAAATACCCATCAAAGGGTGTGATGAAATTTATCCCAAAACAAAAGCAATTAGGAAGAAGAAGAAGCGAGCGTGAGAGAGAAGAAGGAAGAAGAAAAAAATTATTTTTTTTCTTCCATTAGTTTATTTCCTTCGTTTAATTTTTTTCTGGATATTTGGAATCGGGTGTGAGAGAAAATTATTTAGAGAGTTTGGTTATTTCTCCTATTATAACGAAAGAATATTTCTCCGTCATACTTGAGAGGTTGTAATTCCTATTATTTTTCTCGGAATAAATTCTTCTCCTTGTCCGTGGTTTTTACTCTTTTGGGATTTTCTCTTAAATCTTGGTGTTCACTCCTTACACTATTTATCAAATTATTAGCTACGACCGTGCTCTTTCCGGTCTGATTCTTACAACATAAAACCCTACAAATTATGGGATACACTTGCTCCGATTTAACTACGACTACTTTTGAAACGCAGTTGAACAGTTTGACGTGTGTTTAACTCGTTCATAGTTGAACCAATCAAGCTCGCACTCTTCCTCCAGTGACTTGGTTTGAACTCGTGTGAGACTGCAATCGAGCCTTGATCCTGATCTGCTACTATTTTATGCTTGGACCGACTCTTAGTTTAGATGTGCTAACTTTTTTTTATTATTTTGATAGGGCCTTGTGGACTGGATTCGATTTGGACCGAATCCAGTATCAACAATCACCATTAGGACGACAATTTATACAACAAATTTGAAGTCTAAAAGTACCTAGAGAGAAATGAACATAAGAAACATACACGAACCTTTTCTTTAGAATGTTCCTTGAGGTCTCTGTCTGTCTCTTAGTTATTGATATTAAGCCAACAAAGGCGGTCTGGTTTGATGCTCGAGCTCGGGCGGCATCATCAGCGTTTCCTTCTTGCAAACAGTTTTAAGCTTGTCATATAGAATGGTGTAGTTGGAGCTACTGACGTTTCTGAAGTAGCATTGGTCATTTCCAACGTAGTCATACACTTGTTGTGTACTTCCATATCCACTGACCACCAAGTTATTCTTCACCACCATAACCCCTTGCCCTTCTTGCTTGTTCTCCAGCTTGCTCTTGAATGTTCTTATTAACCCATTGTCCCTCTCTGATCTCTCCTCGTTGAATCCCAATGAGACATTCGCGATCTCTAGTGATGTGTTATTTTGTTGCTCCAAAGAGTCAGAGTAGAGGTGAAAAGGAAAACTCTTGATTGATTTCCCGCAGTACATTTCTCTCGAGCCTTTCTTGGCGTGAATACGATCATTTGCTTTGGTTAACTGATCGATGATCTGCAAGTTCGCATTTTTACCTAAAACCATCGTGTTTTCATAGCTGAATTCCTGGTTGGCATTGGTTATGATGTCTCCATGAGAGGATTTGACTAACCCGACTGAAGTTATCGACCTTTTTGCTTTCGTGGTAAAGTTTCCATTCAAGCCCTTGAAGTCTGAGACAGAGCTAAGCTCGAGAGAGCTTTTACTGATCTCCAACACCTTCCCTTCAACTATCTCCTTCTCTTGATCCAACCAAAGATGCAAATTCGCATCCACGTACCAAACATTCAACGCATTGGTCACACTAAATCCCAGCTTATGAGCCTTTCCATCTAACAACCTTCCCAAGAAAGGCGTAATCTCGATATCATAGCTAGGCAAATCAAAGGAGCCAATAGCTGTGATTGGTCTCCATAGTAAAGGATTGATTCCTCCGGTGAAAACAACAGGGAAAGGCCAAACCGCACCCGCGATATCGCCGTCGAGACTAACCACAACTTCTCTGAAAGGTCCATTACCAGCAGCACTGAGATTGTTGGCTGTAACAAAGTCATTAGGAAGATTCCCATACCAAAACTCATCATTCTCATGGAAAGAAACATAAACCTCAAGAACAGCTCTATACACATTCTGAGGGATCTTAATCTCCTTGTACTGAGACTCACTCGAGTTCGTGATCTCAAACCACAATCCATCATTTAAAGGAAGATTCCTCGAAACTGGAAGAATCATATCTGCTTGAGCAGAGCTATAACCAGAAGAAGAAGAATGTAGCAGATTTGTTTCGAGTGGATAAAAATGGAAGATGATATCGACATGATAAACTCCAGTATAGGTTTTATCAATGAGATTACCGAGATAAACGGCGAGAATCTGAGTCTCGTTTTTGACGAGCAGAGAGTGATACCTACTCACATCTTTCTCCACCGACCAAACAATTCCGTTAGCCCTAGGCTCGGCGGTACAGCTCCGGAGAATCTCGACGCCGTCAAGCCAAACGCCGAATATCCGATCGAACTGTCTTCCTCGGCAAGTGGATTTGAACTCGAGGACGATTTTGGAGAATTCTCGAGACGAGCAGTGAGAGGGAAGAGTGTAGTTGGCGAGAACCGGTGGTTTACCATAGGTGTAACCAAAGTCGTGGTGGAGAACCCGATGCGAACACGGCTGTTGAATCGTCGGAAGATCGGGGACGGGAGGCTTTTTGACCTCGAAGTAGCGAGTAGGGGATGTGGCGTTTTGGGTCAGAGAAGAAGAGAAGACGAGAGGAGAGAAATGGGAAGGCTTGAAACGCGATTTGGTTTGATGGAGATCGGCAACGGCAAAAAGAGAGTGGAGGAAGAAGAAGAAGAAGAAGATGGGTTGAGGTAGAGAGGGAGGCATCATCTTACGACTGAGCTATTGGTCTCCGTCAGGTAAGATCCAAAATTGATGATTACAAAGAAGCTATTCCATTAACTAATTAACTAATTATTGATGAGATTACATCCTAGTCCAACAGGATGGAGTTGTATCGTTACAATAGATTTACTCCTTTTACCAAACGTTGATTATAAAACAATACTTACAATAGATTTACTCCTTTTACCAAACGTTGGTTATAAAACAATACACCAAATTTTTTTTTAATGTTTTCTGTTTATAAAACAATAAACGTTGGTTATAAATTTTTCTGTTTCGCAAAAAAATTTTAGAATTTTTTCTTTGTTTCACAAAATGTATCGTTTTAAATTTTTAATGTAATTTTTTAGTTAAAAATCTTATTAAATTTCTAAAAATGTTTTTAGAACTTTTTTTTGTTTCATAAAAAATGTCGTTTTAAAATTCCAATGTAACTTTTTATTTAAAAATCTTATTAGATCCTTTAAATTTAATTCATAATCATTTAATCAAAGACACATTGAATAAAGACAAATTTGTATAATTAAAACTTTTCTTGTGTGAAATGTGTCAAAATAACACTATTTAAGAAACGGAGGGAGTGTTGAACAAAAAAAAAGAAACGGAGGGAGTAATAATTTACTCCTTTTACTGTTACGGATGATTTTGGTCGTTCTTTGTAAGCACTACGGAAGCTGGAGGTCAATGAATGTTTAGCAAATGTGGTTTGAAAGTATTCTAAGCTTAAAGATCAACAATGGCGAAAATGATATGCTGTATTGAATTCTTAGCATAGGGTTTCGTGTGTCCACGTTTTGCCCTTAAGCTTTATATTTATACATGGAATTCATGATTATCCCTCCAAGAATTGGATATATCATGATTATCTACAAAATATATGCATCTTTATCTAGAACATACATCATTATCTGCTAATTTTAAATAGTAAAAACAAGCAACAATCGGCGGTCGGCTGGCTTCCGACTATGCAGGGTCGTCTGACTTCCTGCTTCCATCAATGCAACGTCGTCTGGCTTCCTGCTTTTGGCATTCCTCTGCTTTGACGTCTTACTGTTGTACTCCACCTAAGCCCGGGGAAATTCTCATGGCCTAAATTACTCCCAACAGTTTGCCCCTTATTGTGCAGGTTCGTTTGGAAGCTGTGGGATAATATGTCTTCCATGTAGCATAGGCAGGAAGCCATTAGTTGCTCGGCCTTTTTAACTGTGACTTGTGCCGCCTTTGTTTCCCATAAATGTTTGTTTGCTTTTAGTTTGAATTCCATTAAGTAATAGGCGCAATTGCAGCAGGAGGTTGCGTCTGGCTCTTGACGTCCGACCTCAGGGCTTTGAATTTAAAATTTCATGAGTCGTTAGCACTTTGTAAGGACCGTTATTTTGTTGAAAGATCTCAGCCATTGACTTCGTGAAGATCGGAAGAAGAAATTGTAGTCTTTGATGAAGATCTTGCAAAGGTTTGAGAAGAAAAATATAGTCGTTATCTCCGCGAGATGTGCGCTTATGATTGGACGCGTGCGGCTGATTTTGATTTCTTCTCTTTCCTTTTAAACCTTTCTTTCTTTTCTTTCTTGCATTTTAACTTCATCTTATCCCTTTTTCTGCTAAACTCTTTGCTTCTGGAATCACTTTCGAGCTTTTCATCCGCGATTTAAGGTTAGATCTTCCTCTTCCTTCTTCTTTTCGCTTCTATTAGGATAGATTCCAGAGAACAACTCTTAGGGTTTTGAATTAGCCTTAGCTTCTAAGCTTTCTTGCCCCAATCGAACCTTAGATTCAAGATCAAAACCCTTCTGAGCTCAGAATAACCAGCTTTGGTGATGAGTTTTCTCCGATAGCTTCGTCTTCCGTCGGTGCTCACGTTCGAAAGAGGCATCTGATCAGGACTAGTCCCTCTACCAAGGTTGAAGGATCTTCCGAGGACACAGAGATCCCTGAAGCCAATCCTCAGCCCTTTCGATTCGCTGCGGGTCCAGAGCTTCTAAAGGTAGACCTTTTTTCTAATGTAAGCTCTGAGATCTTGAAAGATTGGCGGCAGCAGTATTCCATCAGAGAAAGTGCCCATTTGAGGGTGTCAGGGAAGGACGAGAGGGCTTCTGAATGCCAGTAGATGAGATAGCCATGCATGAAGGCTATTTCGAGGCCGGAGTCAGGGGTACGATACCGGCCCTGGTGAGGAAAGTCTCGGAACACTTCAACATTTGTTCTTCCCAGCTAAACCCACCTTCTTGGAGGATCCTTACCGCCATCCCGGTGCTCAACGAGTTTCATGGGTTGAATATTGGCATCAACGAGCTTCTCTACTCCTATTACTTCCTTGTTCTGGATACGTCCCTGCTCATAAGTGACCGTGTACTTGATCCATACAAAAGTTATCTAACTCGTTACATTATTGAAGTGCTTATGTGCACTGAGCAATGGTTCAAAAGCTCAATTCATCTAATGGACAAGGGAGGAGAAACAACTACTCACCATATCTTGCAAGAAATTGAGATACAAGATCAAATTGAAAAAGGTATATTGATTGCTGAAAAAGAAAAAAAAGAAAAAGGTCTATTGATTTTTAATTGATTATAATTAGAGTTTTAAGTTTAAATTAAAAATTGAAAGTTATATCGTATATGTATTAACTTTATTTCATTTTTACTTATTTTTATTCAGAGCTTAACATTAAAGCTAAGGAGTTAAGACCTCAGGTATAGCTTAGAAGTTATATTCATTTAGCTTTTACATTGGTTCTTGATTATTGGTTAAAGCTTAGCATTTTATTCTGTCATCTTATGTGAAATACTATAGAATAGAATATTGTATTGTATTGAGTTGTCCATAATGAATGACATACAATGATATATATAGAAAAGAGTTAAACATATCTCAACTAGAAATAGAACTTATCTAAATGTTATGATATATATGTAAATAACTAATCTTTATCACATTAGGATTCTAGAATATTCTTCAATTTGGGCTTCACGGGCTTAACTCCATAATCGGACTTAACGGTCCGTAATAGTTGGTCCGCAAGATATACATCTTGCTTCCCAAGATATCTCCAATACTCCCCGCACGACAAAGGTGAGAAGCAAAACGCGAAATCCGCAATCACAAAACGGAACACCTATGTCGTGGACATAATGTCGAGGACAGATAAACAAGTCAACATGCTTCTCCGGGATAAACTTCAATCTTGTAAATAGAGATGAAACTTCAACTCGTCTTTGGTTTTGATAAAAGGGGGAAAACATTCCGTGGGGGCAAATTCTGCAGCTCCACAAACAGAAATAGAAATAGAAATAGAAATAATCGTCCTGTTTCGGACAGTCCGTAAATCGAACTAAAAGTAATGACTTAGAGACATGAATGTTTCAAATAACTCCCCCGTAATATGGAAAATCAAAACTCATAACTTAAGAAAAAAAAATTTAGGCTTAGAAATAAATCTAAAGAAATTAGAAATATCCGTGAAAAGCAAAACTTTTGAACTCAGAAATAATATCATGTCAAAAGAATCACCCAATAAATAACTTTTCCAAAAAGAACCTAATTAATCTCTTATAAAAAACTTAAAATACCCTAAATTTTGTTTTGTTAAAAAAGAAAAGGAAAAAAAACCACGAAAGAAGAAAATCAAAATCAACTAAATATTTAAACAAAAACCAACGTGAAAGACTCCACATGACACGTAGTCTTCATCGTCTGGATCATCGTCAGTAGACGCTTCTTCATCATCTTTGATCATAATCACAAATCCCATGTTTTTTTCGTTTTTTCGGTAAGATCGCCGAAGCTAATTATGATTCATCATCATGTGAAATACTATAGAATAGAATATTGTATTGAGTTGTCCATAATGAATGACATACCACTACAAGAAACTGCGTAATTTGAGAGGAACATTTTACTAGCAAATTCTTCGCAAATCACGATTTGTGAGGAATTTGTGAGTAAAAATTCTCAGTCGCAAATGGTTTCTCGCAAATGAATTTTACTCGCAGTTTACTCGCAAATTTGCAAGTACCATATATACTCGCTAATTCCTCGCAAATTTGCGAGTAATTTGCGACTGTATATTTGCGAGTAAACAGCGATTACAAAACAGAAGCAAAAAAAATAAAAATTTGCTAGGAAATTGCGACTGATCAATCGCAATTTTCTAGCAAATTTTTAATTTTTTTTTAAAAGATATAAAATAAATATATTATTTAAATTGAAAATATTTTATAAATTAAAAGGAAATTAAAATAAACATCCGAAATATTTTTAAACATTTACAAAACCAAATTAAAATAAAACCTAAATCTAATATTGGTTCTGCTGCTGCTCCTGCTGATGGTCCTGTTGCTCCTGCTGCTGCTGCCGCTGCTGCTGCTGAAACCATGCAGCGAATCCAGGATCCGTGGTCGACATATAACTAAACATCATAGTTAACAATATATTTTAAAGCTAATAATAAAATTTAATGAGTTTTTACTATTTTTAATAATTTTAATAATTTTTAAAAATTTTAAAATATTTTTAATAATTTTTTTTTATAATTTTAATGATCTTTAACCATTTTTATTAATTTATATTGATTTTAATGATTTTAAATAATTTGCATTAATTTTAATAATTTTAAACAATTTTTAATAATTTTAATGAACATTAACAATTTTTAATAATTATTTATTAAATTTAATATGAGTTTAACAAATAAGCATTTTCTTTACATTGTTAAAAATAAAATATGCAATTTTGTATCCAATGTCCATTTATCTAATCTAACTAAATTCCTTAGGCATCCTATTTAATAACCTAACTACATACTAACTAAGTAAAAAAAAAAAAGAAAAAAAAAAGAAAAAAGAACACTTGCAAATCCGTAGCAAATTTGCGAGTGTTCCTCGCAATTTACTCGTAAATCTTTTAATTAATTAAAAAAAGCCTAGTTTCGGTCTTAAGGTTTACCGGTAAGGTATCAAATAATTCCAATTAATGTTGTAAATTGAAAACAATATTCTTCATTATTATAAGAAATGTCTTATAATTTAAATTGTATTACACGCATTTAGAAGAATATCTACAAGAAATGTTTCGTTTGTTGAGAAAACGTAAAAACAAAAATGGTTCGCTTGTAATTAAATTTTATATATAATATATTGGAAAAGGTCATTTGATTGCCTAATTAGGATTACTAATACTCCTATTGGGGTATAGGGTATAAGGTTTAGGGTTTAGGGTTTCGGGTAAATTTGCGAGTAAATTGCAAGGAACACTCGCAAATCAGTTGCAAATTTGCGAGTGATTTTCGAGTGTTCCTCGCAATTTACTCGCAAATCTTTTAACTCATTAAAAAAACCCAGTTTCGTTCTTAAGGTTTATCAGTAAGGTATCAAATAATTCCAATTAATGTTGCAAATTGAAAACAATATTCTTCATTATTATAAGACAAGTCTTATAATTTAAATTGTATTACACGCATTTAGAAGAATATCTACAAGAAAGGTTTCGTTTGTTGAGAAAACGTAAAAACAGAAATGGTTCACTTGTAATTAAATTTTATAAACAATTTATTGGAAAATGTCATTTGATTGCCTAATAAGGATTACTAATACTCCTATTGGGGTATAGGGTATAGGGTATATGGTTTACGGTTTAGGGTTTAGGGTTTCGGGTAAATTTTCGAGTAAATTGCGAGGAACACTCGCAAATCAGTCGCAAATTTGCAGTTGAAAATGTCACTCGCACTTTACTCGCAAAATTTGTAACCAACTTGCGAGTAAAATGTTTTCTCTCACTTATTCCTAGCAAGTCACTCGCAATTTTGCGAGCGAGCAACTATCCTTGCAAATCAGTCGCAAATTTGCGACTGAATTGCGAGTAAAATTTTTCCAAGCAATTTTGCGACCAACTTGCGAGTAACCAAATTTTTCTTGCAAGTCACTCGCAAATTCCACGCGAATTTGCGACTGCATTTTTTCCTCGCAAATTGACTGTTTTCTTGTAGTGTACAATGGTATATAAAGATAAGAGTTAAACCTATCTGTTTGATCTGAAATCCACACACAATATGGGGTGTATGATTTAGAGTGCAATGTGAATGGGAATTGTAATCTTATTGATCTTTGAGGGAAACGCTTACAAAAATTGCTAGTAAAATTCTAAGGAGCGTCTGATCCTTTGCCTTGAGCTCATCTTTCTCCTTTTATTCCTCCTTCTCCTCGTAACCGCTCCATTAATGCGTATTAACCCTCCTCATTCAATGTCGATTCTTTAGTTTTTATTCACCTTTTGGCTTAAGTCACGTGGGCCTCATTCCCTCTTGCTAGAAAGGTCGGCTTCTTCTTAATGGGCTTCAACGGCCCATTAGCTCTCTGGTTCTCCGGTTGACTCCTAGGTCGGTTTACTCCGAACCGGGTATGGTGGGTAACACCTCCACCAATAGCCCTCCCAGAGCATGGCTTATAGAAGCTTGGCCGGAGATCTTGGGATTAGGATCTCTTTATTAGCTTCTCTTAAGGCAAGAAGATTATGGTTGAACCTGATTTGGAGTTAACCGACCCAAATTGCTTTAAATGAATTGGCAAATTTGATTTGGAGATCTCGTTTTAGCAAGATTTGAGAATGATTTGATTTGCTCCGCGGGTCCCACTTGCGTCTAATCCGCCGCCCACATCACCACGCTTTAGAGACGTGTCATTGAAAAGGTGGGATCTTCTGCCTTCCTTCCTCACTTCGATTCGACTTCCCCCTTTGAAGAAAAGAAAAAAGGTTTGTCCCGTTTCCTCTATTCTCCATATTTGTCTGTCTTATTTGCTTGCTATATTTTGCGATTTTTGTGTCTTCCGCTGCAATTCAACTCCTGCAATCCCTGTTCTTCTGCGCTTCTCTTGTTCCTCCAAAGCTTCCATGGATCCCGCCACGCCTTTAATTCGCAAGAAACCTTCGAAGCGCTCCTCCGCCTCCACGGCCGCTTCCTCTTCTGACCAGGGCCCTTTGTCCCTGTCGCTTGTGGTCAGAGACACTCAATAGTCCCCCGCTGAGAGACCCCTTCCTTCTTCTCCTCTGGTCGATCTCTTTGTCTATCGCCCCGATTCCGAAGAGAAGGAGGGATTCACCCCTTTCTCACTTATCGTGGGAGAGGGAGAAGGCGAGACCGACATGGCTGGTCCTGCTCACGCGACTCCAACGGCGATTCCGGCGGTGCCGTTAACCATTGCCCCCGCCGCTGCATTCTTCAATGCCATGCCGACCACCAGCACGCCCAAGTCAGTCAGCTCTCTGAGAGAAAAATGTGGGATCCCATATTCGGTGTTTATCCAGCTTCCTACCCCTTCAGAGAGGCCCTGGATTCCCCCTGAAGGCTCCTTTTGCCTGTACGAGTCCTACTTCCTCAAGAGCCACCTTTTCTTTCCTTTGTCAGAGCTCTTTGTCCTGTATTGCCGGCGCCGGACTGTTGCTTTCTCCCAGCTAACGGTGAGGACTGTCAGGACGATTCTAGGTCTGATGGTCATCGCTGTAGAGAGAGATGTGGAGCTAGGAGTTCAGCTGCTGGAGCTCCTCACCAACTTCAAAGCCTCTGCTAAGACGGGGCATTACTACGTCTCTGGCCGTACGGAGCTAGTTGCGTTCCCTGAGACCAAGAACGACCTCTGAGAGCAGGCGTACTTCTACGTCCTAGCTGATGTCAACTCACTGCCAGAGCAGTTTATTGGTTCCACCCGCCGGATGTGGAATCTGGACTCTGGTAGCCGACCTCTTTTAGGTCGTTGTTTGTTCTCATTTATTTGACTTCATCCTTTCTAACTAGCTTCCTTTTCCTTATTTTGTAGTTGCTCCTATATGCAAGAAGCCTTCTCTCCCAGTTGATCTCCAGGAAGTGATAGCATCTCTGAGGCATGCTCCTAATAGAACTTGGGCCTTCTTCACTCCTGATCGCATTGCCAGAGCCTTTGCCAGGGTCGTCGCAGCTAGGGCAGACAAGCCTTCACCCCCTTCTCCTCCCCGAATCCAGTTCTCTCATTCCGAGATGGTGCGTCCCACCGTAGTCCTCCCAAACTTAAAGCAGCGAGCTGCTGAAACTCGCCGCAAAAAGTCTGAGAAGGAAAAGGCTGCTGCCAAAAAAGCTGAGGAGGAAAAAGCAGCCGGCATCAAGAGAGCGGCTGATGAGAAGGCTGCTGCTGGCCAAAAAGCGGCTGATGACAAGGCTGCTGCCGATGAGAGGTCTAGGAAGGAGCAAGAAGATCGGCTCTTGGCCGAGAAGGATCACCTTCTGAAGGAGGGCCGTCTTGACACTCAGGCCCCTGCCCCTTCCGAGAGTAGGGAAAGGACCCCTGTCCCCAGGAAGGCTCCTGGGAGCGCGAGCTCCGCTTCCGGCTTGATGTCTCCTCCTCCGGTAAAGGCCCCTGCTGCTGCTCCACCCTCAAGCTGCGAGACTTCTCTCGCTGTGGTCAGTGAGGCTGCCAAGAAGAGAAAGGAAAAGGAGAGCGCCACGAAGCCCACTGGGAGCTCAGTCAATGAGGATCTGCAAGCTCGTGACCCTTCTTCTAAGAAACGCTCTCCTTCCCCCTCTATAGGTTCCTCCAAGAGGCAACGCACCGAGGAGGGGAGGTTCTCTGGCCCGAGCAGGTCGGGTGAGAGAGGTTCTTCTGACCGCCGGAGGTTGGAGGAGAGGAGGTATTCTGACCCGTCAAGGTCAGAACCTAGGAAGCCAAAAGACAAAGGGCTTCCCGCGAGATCAGAGCCCGCGACCCTCTCTTTTCAGCCTTTGGACGCTGGCCCCGCTTTGAGGCTTGACCCCCCTGAGCCTTCTTCCCTTGGACACAGAAGGGAGGCCGCTGTGAAGTTCTGTGAAGGTGTCCAATTTCCCGACAGCCCGACTCCTCCTAAGAAGTTCTAGCTGCAATCTGACTCCTACCAGGAGTTCTGTGTCCGCTACNGTGTCCGCTACACGGCGGTAGCCTTCTTGGACCCTACTTCCTCAAGTTTGATCACTTCCTCCTAACTCCCAATTTCTTGTTTCCAGGGAATGGGCTTCTTCAACCGCCTGCGGCTGGAGTATGAAGCTGAGCTGGCCCGCATGAAGTTTCTATGGTACCAGGATCGCCACGCACTCGATATTGAGAAGGGCATGCGCAGTAAGGCCGTCAAGATGCCCAACGAGAAGGATTTTGAGCTGAAGGACATGGCCCGGAAGGTCGCTGAGGTTGAGGTCAAGAATGAACCTCTTGAAGCATCCTGGTCCCAAGCTCTTAGGAAGCTCAAGACTTCTGAGGAGCAAGCCCAGAAGAAGATAGAGGAGATGGAGAAACGCTTAGCTGAGGCCAAGACCAATGCTGATGACATCTTCAACGAGCTGCAGGAAGCCCGCAGTGAGGCTCAAAGGGAGGAGGAGAGGACGGACGCCAAGCTGGAGGTAGCGGAGAAGAAGTTCTCTGACCTGTTGTGGCGTCACAACTGTGCTGCCAAAGCTCACGAAGAAACAGTCTCCCACCTCAAGGCGCAAATTGAGAGGTCAGCTCGGAAGGCCTCCAAAAAAGCTAGGAAGGAAGCTGCTGCCAAGTACAAGGCCCGCTTCATAAGGATGCCAAACTCGTGCAAGAGAATGCCCTCTTGCAGTCTCAAGCAAAGGCCCGAGCTGACTTTTTTAACAAGATCAAGGAGAGCAAGGCCAAAGGGACCGAGCCCGACCTCGATGTTGAGAGGGAAAACATGACGGCGGCCCTTGAGGGTTTTGCTGATGAGCTAAATGAGATGGATGTCATTGAGCTTAACCTTGCTGAAGACCTCCGGGTTTCCCTGGTGTAAGACAGCTCTGAAGGGTCTTCTTTGGCCGCTCTTGTCGCTCCTACTCCTACTCTTACTGAGGTCGAGGTTTCCTCTGTAGTCGTTGATCCTCCCGAGCTCGCCATGGTCCCAGCTGCTCCGGCCTTGGCGCCTTCCGCGGAGGCTGCTGCCGTTGACAACGCTCTGTCTGCTCCTCCAGTCCTCCAAATTGACCAGTTCGGGTCCAATGCTGTTTTTATCTGCCCAAGTGTCGCCTCCGAGCTCGCCCAAGACTGTGAAGAAACCCAAGAATAGGCCGCTTGTGGCCTTATCACTCCCTTTTGTAATTTGTTTTAAACTTTTGCTAGTTTTTATTGGTATCTCTGCTTTCCTTTTGTTTTGAACTTGCCTCTTGGTGCCCGGGAGGGCTTTTATCCAACTTTCTGTTTTTAAGTTAAAACTTCAAGAATTGTTCTACCTTCCTTAGCTCTTTCTTGCGGGTTAGTCAGCAGGCCATAGCCCGGAGCAGTTGACACTCGGTTCTAGCTTTCACAACAAACTCTCTGGAGAGTTTGCGTCTTGTTGGTGCCCAAGTTAGAACACGCGAAAGCATCTTGTTGATGCTTAAGTCAAAGCACACGAAAGCATCTTGTTGATGCTTAAGTCAAAGCACACAAAAGCATCTTGTTGATGCTCAAATAATAAATAAAAGCACACGAAAGCACCTTGTTGATGCTTAAGTCAAAACACACGAAAGCATCTTGTTGATGCTTAAGTGTCCAAGCTTCTGCTTTATTCTTGTTTTGACTCCAAGCTTCTTTTTCGGGATAACGGGAGAAAGTTGTTAAGAAGAGAATGTTACTTCCAACCACAAGTTTCTTGACTTACGGAACGCGAGGGCCCTCTCATTGAGTTCACTCTTATCTTTAGTAGCGAACATAGGCGCGAGGAATGTCCCCGGATTACCCTGTTTCAGGACTTGGCGCCTACGCGTAGCGCGGTGCTGGCTTACCTCGTGCCACACTCAAGATCTCCTACTTAAGTAAAGAGGAGACTTTGGTTTTTGAATGTTTTGCGGACGTGGTCTGGCTTTCCTATAAAGGTATGCTTAAGTCATACCGCAATGTGGGGAACCATCCAAAGGCTGCCTTTCCACATTCATGGTGTCGTTTCACCTAGGCACTTGTGAGAAGCGCGCAGCTAACTCGGAGGTCGAAGGACGTGGCCAGGACGCCGACACAACCGAGTTTCGTAAGATAAAGGACTTGAACATGAACAAGTTAAAGAGTATGTGTTTTTATTATAACAGTTGTACCCACAACGGGCTGCCTACGTACCCCAGAGGGATCAAGCCTTTCCGTAGTTCAATTACATTGAGGTCCAAGGGACCCGTTTTTTTTTTTTTTTTGCTCAACAGGAAGCAAAAACGAAATTTAGCAATAGTAATTTTTCAAGTTCAACGAGCTCCACGGACGAGGTTCCGGCGTGCCATCCATGCGAAGAAGTTCGTATACCCCTGGGTGCAGCGCTTTGGTGATACTGTAAGGGACTTCCCAACTCGCGCGAGCTTGCCAGCCTGGTACTCGGAAGTGTTCTGGACCACCCGCCGGAGAACCAAGTCGACCTCTTGGAAAGTGCATGGACTAACATTTTTGTTGTAGTACTTGGCGACCTGGTTTTGGTAGGCTTGAAGGCGGATGAAGGCGAGCTCCCATTGCTCCTCAATCATGTCCAAATTCATTCTTAATAGCTCGTCATTGGTGGGTTCATCTTCGGGGAGTACCTGACGGCGGAGTGTTGGCACTCGTACCTCGGCGGGTATCATCGCTTCAACGCCATACACGAGGGAATAAGGCGGCTGCTGTGTGCCACGTCGCGGCGTGATCCGGTGTGACCAGAGGACTCCATCCAGCTCGAGGCCCAGCTATCCTTTTTGGTAGTCAGCCGTTTCTTGAGGCCTTCTACAATACGCCTGTTTGTTGCTTCAGCTTGCCCGTTGCCTTGGGGATTGTGGGGTGTGGAATACTGGATTGTGATTTTGTAGACGAAGCAAAAATGCTCAAAATCTTTTAAGGTGAACTGCGAGCTGTTATCCGTAACGATTGCATGCGGGATACCATGACGGCACAAGATGTTCTTCCACAAGAAGTCGATGACTTGCTTATCCTTAATCTTGGCGTAGGCTTCTGCCTCGACCCACTTAGAGAAATAGTCGGTAAGAACAAGCAGGTATTGCTTTTTGTCGGACTTGTGCAGCAGGCCAACTATATTCATTGCCCAGCGCATGAACGGGTACGGCGTCATGACTGACTTCATTAGCTCGGTTGGCTGGTGAATGATGGGGGCATGTCTCTGGCACCGTTCACATTTCTTTGCATATGCCAGATAGTCGCGTTCCATGGTGGGCCAATAGTAGCCTTGCTTGCGTATTTTTTGTGCTAGCGACCTGCCGCCGGCGTGGTTCCCGTTAACTCCTGAGTGGACCTCTTTGATTATTTGCTTGACCTCATCATCGTGCACACAGTACATGTAGACGCCCGTGTCGCTCCATCGAAAGATCTTGTCTTCAAATAATGTGTAGCGCGTGCTCCGCTGCTTCAGTTTCCAAGCTTGCCACTTGTTAGGTGGGACGTCACCGTCGACGATGTATCTCCTTATTTCATTTCGCCAGTCTTCCCCCTCCCCAATTCCTTCGAGGGCGATGGCGCCAGGGCCTTCGCCGAGGCCGTCCTCATGAAGTGCCAGGGCGTGTTGCGGGTCTGGTCGGTCGTCAGGAGTACCCGAGGTCGGAACTGCCAGGATCTCGCTAATACTTGACTTGGTCAAAGTTTCTACTGGAATTGTACGACTAAGACCGTCAGCAGAGGCGGAGGCCAACGCGGCTAGCGCGTCGGCGGCGGAGTTTTCCTTGCGTGGCACCTTGGTCAAGGAAAACTCGTCAAATGCTGTTGCTTCCGGTTGCACCATCTTCAGGTACGCGGTCATGCGATCGTCCCGAGCTTCATACTCCCCGTTGAATTGGTTCGCAACGAGCTGGGAGTCGCAGAATACGCCAATCTTCTTTGCATGAACTGCCTTCGCCAGACGTAGCCCATCGAGCAATGCTTCATACTCCGCCTCGTTGTTGGAGGCCGGAAATGCGAGACGAAAAGATTGCTCTATAGTTTCTCCGGTTGGCGATACAAGTTGCACCCCAATGTCAGACCCCTTAGTGGAGGAAGAACCGTCCACGTGTAGAGTCCAGATACCTGGAACCTCTGTTTCAGAGCTCGATTATGGGGTTATTTCAATGATGAAATCCGCCAGGACCTGCGACTTCAGCGCAGTTCGGGGCTTATATTCGATGTCGTATTCGCTAAGTTCAATTGCCCACCGGGCTAGATGTCATGACTGTGTTGGGCTGTGGAGTATGGTGCGGAGCGGATGGTTAGATAACACAGCTATGGAGTGAGACTGGAAGTACGGGCGGAGCTTCCGCGCCGACGTGACCATAGCTAGCGCCAGTTTTTCGGTTACCATGTATCTAGTCTCGGCGTCTGCTAGAAACTTGCTGATATAGAAAATGGGCTTCTGTTCGTTGCTTTCTTCTCGTACAGAGGCTTCGCTGACCGCCGCGCTGGACACCGCGATGTAAAGATATAAAACTTCGCCGGTTTCTGGTTTGGACAGTACTGGAGGTGTAGTGAGATATGTCTTCAATTGGGTGAATGCCTCTTCGCATGACTCATCCCATTCAAACTTCTTGTTGGAGCGGAGCTTCTGGTAGAACGGGAGACACTTGTCGGTAGATCGGGAAATGAACCTGCTCAAGGCCGCTATCCGTCCAGTGAGCCGCTGTACCTCCCGCATCGTGGTGGGTGACTTCATGTTCATGATAGCTGAGAGCTACTTGGGGTTGGCCTCGATCCCGCGTTGGGTCACCAGGTACCCCAGGAACTCTCTGGAGGTGACGGCGAAGGTGCATTTGGTCGGGTTGAGCTTCATGTCGTATTTGTTGAGAACTGAGAAATACTCTCGCAAATGGCCGACATGATCATCCTCGTGTAATGACTTGACCAGCATGTCGTCGATGTATACCTCCATCGTCTTGCCGAGCTGATCGGAAAACATTTTTTTTACCAACCTCTGATATGTTGCTCCACGCTTTTGAGGTCGAATGGCATCACCTTGTAGCAGTAGAGTCCCCAGTCGGTCACGAAGGCCGTCTTTTCTCTATCATCCGGGTGCATGAGTATCTGGTTATACCCGGAGAAGGCGTCTAGGAATGATAGCAGTTGGTTCCCAGCTATGGCCTCAACTAACCGATCTATGTGCGGGAGAGGGAAGCAATCTTTCGGGCATACCTTGTTGAGGTCGGTAAAGTCCACGCAAACCCGCCATTTGTTGTTCTACTTCTTGACAACCACCGAGTTGGCTAACCAGTCTGGGTACTTGACTTCAATAATTAAACCGGCTTTAAGCAGTCGCTCTACCTCCGCATTGACTGCCTCCGCTCTTTCTATGCCGAGCTTCCTCCTCTTTTGGCGAACTAGCTTGTAAGTCGGATCGACATTTAGCTCGTGGAATGTGATGTCCAAGCCTATTCCCGGCATGTCGTCTATCATCCAAGCAAAGGTGTGCTTGTTCTCTTTGAGGAACGTTACCAACTCCTAGAAAATTTCTTTCTCCAGATCCGCCCCGACTCCCACGTAGTGGTCGGGGTTACCGGGGTCGATACACACCTGCCTGATTTTACCGAGCTCAGGGTTGGATGGTTCGACTTGATCTGTTGCCTTCGGACTTGATTCTGGAGTCTGGATCTAGAATGTGTATTGTTCTTGGGACTTACGTAGCTTGTTTTCATTAACGTAGCACAGTCTTGCCGTCCGCTGGCTTCCGTGGACGGTTACCACCCCGTGCTCCATGGGGAACTTGATGCACTGATGGTAGGTGGACGGTATTGACCTCATTGAGTGTATCCAAGGAGTTCCCAATATTACATTGTATATGTCTGGGGCTTCTACCACCGTGAATTTGGTCTCCATCTTCACACTGCCAATAAAAGTGTTGAGCTTGATCGTCCTTATAGACATTGTAGTAGCACCGTTGAAGGCGGTTAGAGGTTGTTTTGATTTCTTTATGCGCTCTTCAGGGATTTCCATTTTGTCGAGTGTCTCCTTGTAGAGGACGTTTACCGAGCTGCCCAAGTCAATTAGAGCTCGAGTTATCTCGCAATCCTCAATCATGAGCTCTAGTACTAAGGCGTCGTTTGTGAGGTCGCGTGACGCTCCTGGTTGTCCACTCCGAGAATTCTATGACGGTATCTTCTCTGATTGCTACTTAGACGTCGTCGGTGGTTGAGTTTGCCTACCTATTGTAGCTTTTTATCGACCGAACCGTGTCGTTGAAGAAAAGACTTGGCCCCATTTTCATATTGATTCGTTTCCAAGCTGTTGGGGGTTCCGCCTTCTCCATCTGCCTCACGTCCCGATCTCGTTGCGGTGGTTCCATGTCATTATGAGGTCGCGCCCCCTCATGATCTTTGTTCTTCCTAGCCAGCTCCTCCGCCTTGTACTTGTTAAACAAATACTGCTTGAACACATAGCATTCCTCTGTCGTATGTCCCGAGGTGTTATGGAATTCGTAGAATTTTTCCGAGGTTTTGGATTCGTCGCTCCGCGTCCAGGTGTTGGATCTGGACTTGTAGTTGGAGTTGGATCCCGAGCTTCGTTCTGAACTTCGGGGGTTAGATATCTGAAACGACCTGTGCTTGGAATTGCTTCCCTCAGATCGGTGTCTGCTGGAAGATCGCTTGTTATCTTTTTCCTCTTTAGGTTTCTCTTTGGGCGTTGTCTTTGTTGTAGAAGCGTGCTTTTCCGTGTACACCTTCTTTTCGTCTTCTATTTCCACAAACCTTGAAGCGCGGTGAAGTGCGTTCTCCAAGGAAGTAGGTCGGTTGAGCATAAGGTCCTCCCGAAGGCGGGAATTGTACCAGAGGGAATTCCGTAAAGCTGCGATGCCCGTCGCTGATGACCACGTTGGAGATGACTGCTTTGAACCTGGATAGAAACGATCGTAAGGAGTCGTCTTTTTTCTAGGTCATCGTCCAGAGGTCGGCATCTGAGGCTCCTTTCTCGATGAACATCGAATAATGCTTGATAAAAGCAGTTGATAGCTCGTTGAAGTTGTCGATAGAGTTCGCCTTTAGGCGGGAAAACCAGTTTAGAGTTGCTCCGGAAAGGTTCTCGATGAAGAGCTGGCAGTATCCGGCGTCTTTGTCGGCTTCATTGAATTTGGTCCGACCCATCGCGATGCAGAATGCGGTCATGTGAGCTCGGGGATCTGTTTTACCTTTGTAGGGTGCGATCTTGAGCTTGATGCTCGGAATGGTCGCTTCTACGATTCGGCTTGTGAAGGGCGTTCGCTGAGTTTCTTCAATGACCCGGTGAACCTCGGAAGCCGAGCTAGTTGCCTTGTGGATTTGGGACTGCATTGTCTGGAGCTCGGCGGTTGCCTGGGCGAGGGTCTACTTTAGCTCTTACAGCTCGGTGTCCGCATGGGCAGACATCCCTCCCAGAGCTGAGTCTTGTTGGCCCTGGTCCCGATCTCCGCCCGACCTCTGGTCAGTATGGGTCGCTCCTTAGTCAGGTCGGGTCTCCAAAGCCCGGAGTTCTCGTGGTGAGATCGGGGCGATGGAATTTATCCTTGCGAGCTGGGCGGCCTAGGCCTGCGCCAACTCCTCCAGCCGTTGTCTTGACCTCCGGTCTTGCTCTTCTTGTCTAGCGGTCCTTTCTACCAGCAGGGTGAAGATGTCGCGCATGTTCTCCGGGACTTGGTCCAACGCCGCTTGAGCGTCGAACGTTGGAGCGGTCTATTCTTGCAACTGAATCCCGGCAGTTGGGTCGACGTTCATGAATTCCTGAGAGAGTCGGGTTTGTTCGTCCATCGGTTTTGTTGTCGCCAGACATGTTTTCCTGAAAGCAAAAAGGGGAAAAGAGACGGGTAAAAACAAAATGCACACTGACTTACATGGAATCTGATGTAGCGAAGCGGAATCCACCCTCCTTCTAGCGCCAATTGTTGGATCCGAAATCCACACAGAATATGGGGTGTATGATTTAGAGTGCAATGTGAATGGGAATTGTAATCTTATTGATCTTTGAGGGAAACGTTTACAAAAATTGCTAGTAAAATTCTAAGAAGGAGCGTCTGATCCTTTGCCTTGAGCTCCTCCTTCTTCTTTTATTCTTCTTTCTCCTCGTAACCGCTCCATTAATGCGTATTAACCCTCCTCATTCAATGTCGATTCTTCAGTTTTTATTCACCTTTTGGATTAAGTCACGTGGGCCTCATTCCCTCTTGCTAGAAAGGCCGGCTTCTTCTTAATGGGCTTCAACGGCCCATTAGCTCTCTGGTTCTCCGGTTGACACTTGGGTCGGTTTACTCCGAACCGGGTAAGGTGGGTACCACCTCCACCACTATCTCAACTAGAAATAGAATTTATCTAAATCTTATGATATATATGTAAATAACTAATCCTTATCACATTAGGATTCTAGAATATTTTTCGGTTTAGACTTCACGGGCTTAATTCCATAATCGGACTTAACGGTCCGTAATAGTTGGTCCGTAAGATATATATCTTGCTTCTCAAGATATCTCCAATATCTTAGTATGTTAATGTCATGTTTACTTTCCATCTAGTTAATTATTGACTTATTGTCATGTTGTGTTCATTACTCATAATATGTTTCTGTCCTTACACTTTCATCTCTCACACGATGTTTATTGGCTGGTAGTGGTTGGTCTGGGGTATGATGGTTTGATGTTCCTGTGGTGCTTGTCTGCTTGGTATCTCCATCGTTGTAGCTTTCTTATTCTTCATGTTACTTCGTGGCTTTCGTGGCTTTCATGTCTTTCTCACATTGTTTCTATATCGCTTCTCTTCTTTTGTATTACATGTCTCTCATTTTGTAATCTGTATTCGAATTCATGTTGAGTCACCATAATTTACATTTGTAAGTTTGTTTTGTAGGTTTTACAATATAAGTTTGTTACTTTGGATGGTTTCACTTAGGGTAAAAAATGTTTTATTAACAATTTGGGTAAAAAACCCGAAAGGAACGGGACCGATTTGGAAGGAAAAAGTTTCAAATCTATTTCAGTCTCATAATTAGGTGATCCGAATCGACCCGGACTTGACTGGAACTGAACCGAACAAAAAAATGTTTCGGTTCCTATATGGGTATTAAATATTAGAAACCGAAAGACCCGACCCAAACCGATCCGAAGAATTGAACGCCTAGACCTAGTTTAAACTTTCAAGCAAAGCAATAGTATCTAGTTACAATGATATGCAAATTCAATTATCAAACGCTAAAAAAAGAGAAGACAAAAACATATTGATTGCTCTTGTTTTTGATTAGAAGGCAGATTATAGATCGACTGCTACTGTAAACAAATTAGAGACTTGCTTTATATATGCACAAATGGTCTGTGGGGAAAAAGAATGAAGAAAGCTCTTGAAAATGAAAAGGTTTTAAGAGAGATATTTTAAGATAGAGATCGGTTGAGCATAGAGACTTGGCCGGAATCTCCATTGACTAAGAAGACTTCCAGAGGAATGTAAGGAGAAGATGATGAATTTGATCCAAACCTGTATGCAGGCTGCAGCAGTTTGCTACCTTTTCCGCATTGAATCGTTAGAAGACGCGGTCCCGTTCTCATTTGCCACACCTGGTTCCAGTTCCGAGCAAATCAATCAAGCCGCTTATATGATCGAAACAACGATAATGTTGTTGAGAGAAGACAACTTTACCTCAATGATCCCTTTGCGTGGTGCGTGAATGGCTAAGCATAGACAGTAATCGCTTTTTACAGGTTCTGTGTGCATTACAGATTTTCCTTTATCTTTTTTGGCTAACATCTCCATGAACACACAGCTCGCATCACGATAACCCTAGAAAAGGAAGTTCGGTTTTAAATGAGAAATTAAAAACAGAATGAAATTTAAGCGAAGAAGCATCAAAGATGTTAAAACAAACCTTCCATAGTCGGACAACCACGAGAGCTTGAGTGTCTAGCAGAAGTATTCGACCAAGGGAATCTGTTATCGCAGCTAATGTCCCACTCGGGGATAATGTGAGCTTCTCGCCTTTCCTTGGATAGTCCTTTATACATGTCAAGGATGATGCTGCACCAACATTTCCAACAATGTTAAGCCATAGATGGATGCTGAAAAAGTGATATATTATTGTGAAGTGCTTAGAGGCACAAGAAATCTACCTCGAGCAAATGACTGAGTCTTGGCTTCTTGCTTTCGCTTTGGTGATTGATCGTTACTTCTCCAGATCAGTTTAGAAAAAGAAGCTATGGTTGAAGCAGCTGCAGGCACAACTTTTGATAGAATCGCGCCAACAAGTGATCTACCTCTATCTTCCGAGAGCCTATCAAAGAAGCATAAACATAAAAACTCTAAATCAACAAAAGTGGTCATAAAAAGGTTCCTTGTTCAACAGAAGAACACCGTGAAAGTATAACATATGGAAAGCATCACCGAAGATGTTACCGACCTGTAAGCCGAGATTACAGAATCCTCTCCGATAGTCACTGCACAATAATAACGTTGACTTGACTGTCAAAGAATAAAATCAGCCAGATTTATAAACCGGTATAAACTTCGAAAAAGTCTCAGCATTCTTTCGTTGTTTAAGAAAGACTCGAAAGAATTCTCTTATTTTCCTAGATTGAAACAATCAAATGGACATCACTAGTCACCTGAAGTTCCAGTAACGGAGGAGGCATTATGCCAGTTACAGTAGCATCGACACAGACACCATTCTTGTTGACATTCCATATCTGATACGGTAATCGTTGGTACAAACTACTGCTATCTTCTGGATCACTCTTTCTATTCTTTTGATCCCAAAAATTAGAATTCTTCTCTTGAAACCATTTCTGAAGCATAGTCTATAATTACGACGAACAGAATAAACAAAACCTCAGTACTTAGCAGAACTTCGAACAGTAGAAACGATTCTCCTTTTTTCAGAAGTTTTTTGACACTACCTGAACGTTGGAGCCATCAAAGCGGGCAATAATACCGGGTAATACAATGCAAATCTCCTCAGAGGATGTCTCTTGCATCAAATCTTTCTTAGTTCCCCGAACTCTTAGTTTCAAGATACGGCTTGGATGTACCATCTGCAAAATACATTACAAAATTATGTTACTTCGTCCATAAGATCACTTGAAAAGTAAACTAAAGATCTCTTTGACATAGCATTGTTCATCAAAACAAAATCGAGAAACTTAATGATGGGAGTTGAGAAAGTTTTAAACTTTTTTGTATACCTGTTTATGAATCAGATCACCAGCAAGAGAGAAAATCAGGAGATATCCACAGGAAGTTCCTGCAACGACGACTCTGACATCATCAAACACTAACCATTCGATCGCTGTAATTGATTCGGCCTCAATAGGAGATAGATCGGGTCTGATCTTGACGCGAGGCTCATCAGGATCAGCCCAATTCACAATCAGGATGAGAAATCGATTAGCTAGGGCTAAAGAGTGGGAATCAAGTGCACAAAGAAGGTTTGGGTTGTTCACAAGCCACCCTTCTTTGCCCGCACCAAGCTCGCTTAGTTCCTCGCACGCGATGCAGCCTAGTTCCGTCAGGTGGTTCCTCTTCGCCATTGCGAAATCCACAATGAAAAACTAAATTTTTTGTTTTGGAGTTACAAAGGGCTTGTCTTGTCGGGACCCAACAGCCAAAACGCCGTCGTTTAGATCGGGGTTATATCTCTCTTCCTCTTCGTTGTTTCGGGAAGAGAAGAAGAAATGTTGGGTCAAGATTTATCCTTTTGTAAAACCCTGAACCCTAGCTTCTCCGTCTTCCCTTTCTCCCTCCGTAATTCTCCACCCAGCTCCGTCGCACGAAGGATTGTTTCGTTTTTACCGGTTACTGAGAGGGATTATCCGTTAAGGGTCAAAAGCTCCGAGCTTTTCCTCCGAAAAGATGGTGAATTCCGGCGAGACGTGCGGGCTTTGGCGGGGCGGAGCAAGAAGAAGCCTGGAGGCTCTTCCGGTGGGAGGATAGAAGGTGATTCTGATATGAGGAAGCAGATGAAAAGGAACGCTCGTGAGAAGTCGAAGAAGCTAGCGGAGTCTCTGTTTTACAGATTGTATAATAATCCTGATAAGAGTCGGAGTAGGATTCTAAGTAGCCATCCTGATAAGTTCACTGAAGAGGAGCTTGAGATGATAGGGCTTGGTTACGATAGGATGGTTAGGTTTATGGACAAGGACGACCCTAGATTGCGTCATCCTTATGACTGGTTCAAGTATGGAGAGTTTGGGCCTTACTCGTGGCGTGGTGTTGTGGTTGGTGATCCTGTTCGTGGTACTATCTCAGATGAGTGTGTTACTATGATTGGTGAAGTTGAGAATCATGAAGAGTTTGAGAAAATTGAGCAGCATGAGATGAACTTAGCTTTTCAGAAAAGGGTGAAGGAGCTGGATTCAAATGTTGGTTTGAGGTATTATTGGGTTTTCGTTAGGCATCCGAAATGGAGACTCAGTGAGTTGCCTTGGGAGCAATGGACGTTGGTAAGCGAAGTGGTTGTGGAGGCGGAGAAGAAGCAGAGGCTGGACAAATGGAGTTTGATGGGGAGATTAGGGAACAAAACAAGGTCTTTGATTTGTCAATGCGCGGCTTGGTTTAGACCAGATATTGTGTATGTGAAGAAGCCTGTGTTTCAGTGTAGGTTTGAGCCTCAAGAAGATTTCTTCAACTCGATCATCCCTTATCTAAACCCGGAAACGGAGTCTGGATTCGTGTTTGAAGTGGAGGATGATGAAGGTAGAGTTGATTTTAGTACTTATTATGGAGGGTTGTGTAAGATGTTGAAGGTGAGACAGACAGCTTTTGTGGATGATGTGGTGAAGGCTTATGATAAGTCGAGTGATGAAAAGAAGTCGAAAGTTTTGAAGTTCTTGCTCAGAAACCACCCGATCGAGCTGCTGCATCCGTATACAAAAGAGTGGAAAGCAAAGCTGGAGGAGATGGAGTTAGGGTGTGATGCTCCAGAGGAGGATGAGATGAACATTAGTAGAAACTCAGAAAAGGCCGAATTCTCTGAGTGGATTGAAGATGAAGCTGATAATGATGATGATGATGAAGATGAGCTTGAGGAGGAAGAAGAAGAAGATGATGATGATAACATGATTGTGGATGTGGAGGGAAATGTGGAAGAAGAAGAAGAAGAAGATGACACTTCGGAAGGTGAAACAGAGGAACTGGATCCTGAAGAGGACGAGAGGTATTGGGAAGAGCAGTTCAAGAAAGCGACAAGCAACGCAGAGAAGATGGAGAAGCTGGCGGAGATGAGTATGGCGGTGTCAGATAAGTTTTATGAGAAGCAGATAAAGGCAATGGAAGAGAGAGAAAAGAGAGAGATTGCAGGAGGAGATGAGTTGGAAATGAGAGGTAAGAAGGCGAAAGTGAAGCCGGAAGAATGGAAGACAGTAGGGTATGGAAGATGGATGAAGAAGATAAAGAAGAGTAGGATCCCACCTGAACTCTTTCTTCGTGCTGCTGTTAGGCCCTTTCTTTACAGGAACCTTGTCAAAGAGATTGTTCTAACTCGACACGCCATTTTGGAAGGCGAGATTGGTCAAAAGGAGTCATAAACCAACCACCAGCTGAGCTCTCAAAATCTCATGTTGTAGATGAGTCTAAAATTGAAACTTTTTTTGATTTGTTTTTGTTGCTGCTGCAAAACTCTGCTTGTTCAAATGAGAGTTTTCCTGGTTTGGTGAGCTCTATAACGCCGATAAGTTGATACTTAAACGGCAATCAATTACAGAAGTGTTACACTTAATGCATACTGATAGTTCGAGAAAGTAGCTGTCTGTCAAGAAAATCGCGCAAATTAGCTTAGAGTATTGCCGGATGCCTTTACCACCAGAACTTGCAACTCCATAGGCTATAAACACATGTTTAGAGAACAAAACTAATCTTCAAATATCAACTACATGACAGGGAGTTTACTTGCACCTTTGAACACTTCATAGGATATGATGAACATACAAACATATTGAGAGTTACATATGGCTTAGATGGAATTCGAAAATATACAAGCTTATATATAGACTTTAAATCTCCATGACTAATCTCAAAGCCCAATATTTTTCTTGGGGCATTTATGCTTTAAAGGCCCATTTTACATTTGTGGTTGGGATAGTTCTCTATGTATAATGTTTTCTTTCCTACTACTGTGATACGCGAATAAAAATAATATAGTTAATATTTAAATAACTAATATAGTTAATATTTAAATTTATTTTTAAATAATTCGTATAATTATGGTTTAGGTAAAAAAATCTACATTTATTTATTTGTCGATTGTATTTTGTACTGTAAATAAAAAAATCATAAATTCGTTCAGGTTACCGAAAAATATAAACAGCAAAAAAAATGCTATCAAATAAATTATATATTTTATATTAGGTAAAAATAAATTAAATAAATATCAATAATTTAAAAAATATATATTTTCAACCTTAATTCTTATTTCATTTTAGTATTTTTTATGGTGAATCGAACGTAAAAATTGAAATGGACAAAATTTAAAACTTAAAATCAATTTTATATATTATATAAAATAACTATTATGAAAAATCTCGATTAGATTAAAACTTTTACAATGTCATTTACTATAGATTTCATTTGTATCTTATATTATTTTTTTGATGTTATGGTTTTTTTAATTTTATTAAATAGTTACCATTTTAAAATAAGTTAATATGTTTTATTTTTTTTGTTTTACCTTATTTAAAAATTAAATAACTAATAATATAAAATTTTATATTAATTTTTATTTTTACATGAACACATATCAACAATCATCATACCTATAAAAGTTTGTCAACTCTCTCCATGAGAGTGTCACCTCATCAAATATGGTAGTGACATGTATCTTGTTATTATAAATATGACTTTTGCAATTCTCCACTATTTATTGTTCTTTTAAATATAATTTATTACGTTTTAAATATACATCATTAAGAGTCTACTTTTAATTTAACAAACGTTTACTATATTTATTTTTCTACTACCACACTGACGTTGATATTTTTCATGTTAATGGTTCGTTTATTAAAAATTGTTAAGATAGTTATATCAACAATTCAAAAAAATTCAAAGTGTATTACTATATTCCTTTATAAAGAAGGGAATATACCAAAAAACGAGAAAAATTAACATGAAGTAAAAAAAACTTCGATGTGATACCATAAATTTATAAGATAAGCTTACTCCCATTGTTATAACCTCCATTGCAAACTTATCGGGGCGAGAAGATGATATACATGTTTCTTGAATATTTTTCGTATTTTTCACAATTTTCTCTATAAAAATTTTGATTCAAAAAGTTATAAATCTAGGCAAAAAATGAATTGAAAAAAGTAAAACTATTAGTCTAATATAAGCATGTCAGTAAATAAATAAAATAGATTTTTTTGGAATTGAGGCGTAAACTAAAACATGCATCTTCAAATCTTTTATCGGTAAATGATTTCTATATTTTAATTCTAGGAGAAGTGCATCTCTATTTTTATCTTAATGTTGTAATATACTTTTATCACATGTAAAACTCAGTTAAAATGTATTAGTATCCATTTCCAGTTCAAATTTTCCAAAAAAACACTATATTTTAACTTTAGCTAATAAATTTGAAAAAGTTATGTAACGAATAAAATTTTGCGCGTACGCACGGATTCTCATCTAGTATATATAAATAGTTCATCTTTAAATAATAAGATACTGCAAGTCATTTTACATACTTTTAATCGTTTGATTTATGAGGAAAGGGGTCCCATAATTGGCAAATAAACCATATTTTTCCCTAAAAATTATTTCCACTTTTTTGTCAAACGGAATAGAGAGTAGCCGAGACTCATTTGATCCAGTGGAAAAGACTCTGGTGCTGAGTACTCAGACGTCTGGAGTTCGACTCCACCAAGTCGCAATGTTCCGCGTTGTAGGGTTTGGCTATGAAACGGGCCTTGTCGATTCACCCGTGTAAAAAAACGGAATAGAGAATAATTTTGTAACCTCCCTCCAATAAATTTTTTTTTGTATATCATAAAAACTAAATAATATGTTTTTTTGTTATTTGACCAATTGACCATTTATGCATACATGAAACAAAAATATTTCTTAATTAAGTTTTTGCTTGATAACGAAAATTTTCATAAGGTACACGAAAATGAGAGGAAAAAATAAAAACCAGTCTCCTCTCTCTCCTCAACCCAAACTGAGATATGCTTCTTTCTCCCTCCACCAGCGCCTTTCTCGGCGTCGAGAACAGTCAACCCAAATGTCCAAAAAGAAAAAGTCTAAGAAAATCAAAGTTGGTGGTTCCCCCACTGGGTCCACCTCCCCTCGGTCCTCACCGTCATGCCCTTCAGGGAACTCAATACATGTTTTGGAGCATGTAAACAGTGAATCAGCCTCCGTCCCGTCGCTTCCGGTGATAAAAGTGCCTGGCGAGTCTTCTCTCCCAGCCACCAACAACATCCCTGAAGGCGAATCTGACACTCTGAACAAGGGTGAAGATGTGGCTACTGTAGAGATCGTAGATCTGGCTACAGTACCTGCCCCACAAGTTGGATCTGCTCCTGTTTCGAAACCCCCACAAGCTCAAGACGTGGGAAATACAGAGACAGTGGATGCGTCATCACCGAATACGATGGCCTCACCTCAAGCTAAAGCGGAGGATCTGGTGAAGCTATGGCGTGACCTGGTGAAAGAAGACTCTGTTCCCCTTAAGCGTAAGGGTACCCCTTATACTCTGGATAATGGCGAAGCTTGCGTAACTATTCCCAACGATGTTATTGAGAAGCACCGCAAATCCTGGGATATGTTTATCCTCGGGCAATTCTACGAAGACCCTTCGTCTCGTGGTACGGTTCACGCCATAGTAAATGGCATATGGAGTAGAAAGCGCCGTGACATCTCTGTGTCAAAGATGGAGGGCCACTCTTTCCTGTTCCATGTTCCTTGCCCCCTGACACGTAGTCGTATCCTCAGTCAAGGTATATGGCAAATCGACGGCCAAACTATGTGCGCCAAATGGTCTCCGGGAATCAAGCCTTCTAAACCCGAACTAACCATGGTACTTGTCTGGCTACATTTCAGAGGAGTCCCACTCCAATTTTTCAATAGTGACTCTCTTGAACACATAGCTGGTTTTGTGGGTCACCCGGTATCGCTTCACCCAGACACAACTAATATGACCAACTTAGAGGTCGCGAAGGTGTACACGGTCATCGATCCAAGGAAAGCCCTCCGTGAGTTTGTCAATGCCAGATTCCAATCTAGAGAAGTTTGCAGAGTTGCTGTATCGAGCCCCTGGTTACGTGCAATCTTCCCTTTATGTAAGAAGGTAAGCCATACTAAATCAAGATGTCCTAAGTCTCCAGCCACCTGCTCAATCTGCCAATCAGTCAGGCACGCATCAGCTAGCTACCCGAGATACAGTAAGGAGAAGAAGGAGGGTAAGAGGCCAATGACCCCAGCAAAGAAGAAAGCGGTTAAGCAAGGGGTAAATACATTGGACACACCTGGCTCTCCTAAGGCCAAGCTATTGGCGGATGCCTCTCGGGCCTCAAAGACCCAGGTGCTCAATCGTACTAACAGATCCTCTCCTTCGAAGTCTCTCAAATGGGTACCGAGAGATGGACCATCAGGTTACTTTACTAAGGGAGAAAATTCGGGAACTAGAAATTCTGAAACTCTAGTCGTCGATCTTACAAAATTTCCAATTGTCTCTTCTCAAGGGTCTCTCTCCTCAGTTTTTGAAACAGACTTATCTCTAGATGAAGATAATCCGGATGAGGCCAATGACCGGTTCATACAAGTTGTAACAAGGCGTCAAAGAAGGCAGTCGAGAGCTAAGGAAAAAGCCTTGGCTAGGACTGGAGGTCCTTAGAATCCTCCTTCATTCTCTTTTTTGATGGATTTTTTTTGTTGGAATATTAGAGGGCTTAATGACCCAATAAAGCGTTGCGGATTAAGGAAATGGATAACGTTAAATCGTCTTTTTTGGTGGGATTATAGAGACCCACGTTAGCCAAGCCAAGGTTTTGTCTATAGTTAAATCGGTTTTTCCGGGTTGATTATCTGAAAACAACTATGAGTATTCAGATCTTGGGAAGATATGATTAGTTTGGCATCCTTCAATTATTGTGTTTATCATTAGTAAGTCTCTGCAAATGATCTCGTGCCGGGTGAAAATCCCTTTTATAGGTTCCGAGCTGCTTGTTTCAGTGATTTATGGCTCAAACAGAATGGTTGAGCGGCGAAGCTTATGGTCCGAGATTGGTACTCTTGCCTCCTGTCAGCCTGTTGCAAACCTTCCTTGGGCTCTCATGGGCGATTTCAATGAAATTTTATCGCCTTCAGACCACTCTTCTCTCCACAGCTCTCTCTCTCTCTTCTCGAGGTATGCATGACTTCCAAATGTGTGTTCAGTCATGTGAGCTTTCGGATTTGCCTTCGTGTGGGAATGTTTTCACTTGGTCAAACAAGAGAAAGGATGCTTCGTTAAGCTCAATTAATCAGCGAACTATTACAATAAAACTTGATCGGATCCTTGTAAACGACTGTTGGAGAAGCACATTTCCAGAATCTTTGGGAGTGTTTGGCGATCCTAGCATCTCTGATCACAGTCCCTGCTGTGTTTTTTTGGATGTGAAGAAGGAGAAAATTAAAACACCTTTTAAGTTTTTTTCGTCATCTAAACAAGCACTCAGATTTCAAGCCCCTGCTGAAAATCACTTGGGACTCTCTTTGCTTCTCAGGTACAAATATTTTTGTGCTTTCCAAGAAGCTTAAAATGTTGAAAGGTGTTATAAGAGACTTCAGCAAGAGTAACTTCTTGGGTATTGAGCTCAGAGTTCAAGAAGCCTTTGCTCAATTAGAATCTAGACAAAGAGACCTTCTGAACAATCCTTTCTCTATAGCAGCAGAAGCTGAGCAAGAAGCTCACCGTATTTGGAGTAATCTGGTTAGTGCTGAAGAGAGCTTTCTTCGGCAAAAATCTAGAATTTGTTGGCTCGCAGAGGGTGATGCCAACACATCCTTCTTCCATCGGGCCATCTCGTCTAGAAATTCAACAAATCAGATTCACTGCTTAGTTGATGACAACAATGTTCTTCTAGACACTAAGGAGGACATCAAAGCTCATATTATAAGTTTCTACGAAGAATTGTCGGGTCTCAGAAAATAGCCTCAGCCGCTTCCGTAGCTGATATTGTAGCGGTAGTCCCGTATAGATGCTCCCACTCAACGGCCGCAACTCTATCAGCTCCTTTCTCTTCTACAGAAATTAGGGACTGCTTATTTAACTTGCCAAGAAATAAGGCACCCGGGCCTGACGGATATCCAGCTGATTTCTTCGTCAGTAATTGGGATATTTTGGGTACACATCTGCGGTCAAGGAGTTTATGGCTTCGGGTTGTCTATTAAAACAGTGGAACTCCACCATTATTTCTCTCATCCCCAAAGTACAACCAGCTTTAAAGATCTCTGAATTCAGACCGATTTCATGTTGCAATACGATTTATAAAATTGCCTCCAAGTTGATTGCTAATAGACTTAGATCTATCTTACCTGAGGTAATTTCTTCAACTCAAACCGCCTTTGTTCCTGGTAGATTATTGGTTGAGAACGTCCTCCTAGCAACGGAGCTTGTTCAAGGGTACGGATGGAAGAATATCTCAAAGAAAGCAATGCTTAAATTAGGCTTAAAAAAGGTTTTTGATTCTGTTCACTGGGACTTTGTGCTAAACACACTATCAGCGCTAGAGTTTCCAGAGCCTTTCATCGGCCTCATTCGTCAGTGCATAGCTACAGCATCGTTCTCCATCTCTGTTAATGGCGATATTAGTGGCTACTTCAAAGGTGCCACGGGCTTAAGGCAAGGGGATCCTTTATCCCTTTACCTTTTTGTGCTCGTTATGAATGTCTTCTCGCATATTCTCGACAAGCAGTACACCAAAGGATCTATAGGCTATCATCCAAATGCCTCAGATCCTCTTGTGTCCCACTTGGCTTTCGTGGATGACATTATGGTTTTCTTTGACGGTAGTGTGGATTCCCTAAAATGCATTTTCGGTGTCCTTGACACCTTTGAGAGATGGTTGGGGCTGGTCTTAAACAAGAAGAAAACGGATATTTTGTGGTTGGCACGAATATGATTGAATCGAAGACTCTTTCTGATCTTGGTTTCAACATTGGAAGACTACCTTGCCGCTACTTGGGACTGCCTCTGTCTCACAGGCGCCTAAGGAAGAATGACTACAAGGCTCTAATTTCGAAAATTGAATTAAAGCTAAACTCTTGGTCCTCTAGAGCTCTTTCTGATGCAGGACGTAAGCAGTTGATTTCCTCAGTTATTATGAGTACTCTCAATTTCTGGTTTGGTGCATTTATTCTTCCGAAAGGTTGCTTGAAGGAAATCCAATCGTTGTGCTCAAGTTTCTTGTGGGGAGGAAACACAACCAAGAAAACTGTCGCAAAGGTGGCTTAGCATGATCTGTGTAGACCGAAGGAAGAAGGCGGTCTTGGACTTCGGAACTTTCAAATTTGGAATAAGTCCCTTTGTCTGAGATTTATTTGGCTAATATTAAAAGGAGATAGCTCTCTGTGGACCCAATGGATCAAAAGCAACCGCTTAAAGGGTGAGTCATTCTGGTCTGTGAATATTTCAAAGAAATCTTCTTTGACATGGACCACGATATTGTCCCTTAGGCCCTTGGCTCATCAGTTTGTAAAAGCCTGCGTGGGAAATGTTTTGACTCTAAGCTTTTGGCTCGGTAATTAGATCCCTTTCGGTCCTTTGATCAATTACATTGGTACTCAAGGTCCAAGACTGCTAGGCATACCTTTGGACTCGAAAATCGCAGGTGCTTGCTCAGAGAATGGCTGAAAGTTAAGGCCTGCAAGATCAGAGGAAACACTCAATGTGCTCTGTTATTTAACCACTATATCAAACCCAACACAGTCACCTCAAGAAGATGGTTACAACTGGAGTATTGACGGAGTGGTTTCCAACTCCTTCTCATCAAAGGATGTCTGGGAGAGCTTACGAGACAAGTCATCTCATGTATCTTGGGCCTCCTCTGTCTGGTTCAAAGGTACAATACCTAAAAATTCATTCATAATGTGGCTTGCTTTCTTGGATAGACTACCGACTAAACAAAGGTTGGCTAGCTGGGGTATGCAAATTGACAAGGATTGTTGTCTCTACGGGATTTTAGAAGAAAACAGAGAACATGTGCTACTCCGATGTGGTTTCGCAGAGAAAGTATGGGAATGGGTTCTACACAGGCCTGGTTACGCTTTCTCAGGTTTTCACACTTGGTCTGTTTTTGCTAGCTGGTTGGAAGCAAATGACCAGGTCCCTACAGCCTTACGCTTACTTGCAATCCAAGCAACTATCTATTCACTTTGGCAAGAGCGCAACGCAAGACAACCATATAACGAAAACTGTACAAACTTTCATCACCTACCTAAACAGGCTCATAAAAGATTCACTTCTGGCCAGGAAAGGACGTAAGAGATTCGGTAACCTGCTTCAACGCTGGCTCACCACCGAATTATCTGAAGATCTCATAGTTGTTTTTGATTTCCATGTTTTTTAGTTTTTTTGGCGTAGAAGCCACCCAGGTAATCTATTGTAAGTAACTTGCAAACATTTTCATTTGAAATGATATTCACATAATTATCACACACAAAAAAAATCACGAACTTAACGTACGATATATTTTATGAAAACTGTCCCAAGTTTTTTTTTCTTTTTCTTTTCCTCCAAAGCTGTCCTAAGTTATGAGAACAAAGTGTCATGACTCATGTTGTCTTCGATTAACACAAAATCCTTGTGGAAGAATGAAAACTCAACGAAAATACAAAATGTTAGGAATCGACGCCGTGATAGTACGACACGTACCATGCTGAAGTGTCTTCATGCATGTCTTCAAGAAACAGGAACATGACACGTTCACTTCCTTGTCTTTTTGTTTATCCACTTGGTCTACAGAAACCAACAATAGCCCATGTTTGTGTATTTTAATGTTGGTTTTTTATTAAGAAAGTCACAAAAACACCTATTTGTGCGTCCAAATTCCAACAGAAACACAACCGAAAAAAGGGTAAATTAACACGCACACGCAAACAACACATAATTCGATCATTATCACATAGCACATAACAAATAAGATGTTTTCTATAATTTATAACCATGTAAAAAAAAAAAACCAAACTCAAAGTTGGATGATAAAAAATACATGGTAAAAAACATAGAATTATTATCTAAAAACTAGTAAAATCATCGTTTCTCAATTTGCTTTTACAAATATCGATTATTCTTTAAGTGAAAGCTTTTAAACGTTGGAACTTCGACGACGGTCGTGACTAGTCCCCCAACAAGAAACGCCTGTACGAAGCTCTCCCGCGGCGATCAGAAACTCCGCTTGTTGTAGCGGACTAAGAAGATTCACTACACCTGTGATCGTTCTCAGCCGTAGATCATCGGCTCGATGAACAATCTCTGCTAGCCGTCGGATCCTTTGGTCTAGATTGGAGGTTGTTCCCATAACAAGCTCGCTCGCATCGTCTTGCCACTCCGCTAACTCTTCACTTATCGCATTCTCTTCCTTCACCGTCTCACATTGTAGCTCGCTCACCGTCCTGCCTTACAAATTTAAACCTAATATTAAATTTAAGTGTAATCGTTCTAGTATGTTGGTAAGTTATGTACTAAATATCATACGAACATTTTTCTAAAACTATATTTATAACTTACAAAAAAAGAACAAAACAAAGAAACCAAATCTTACATAATTATACAATTTACGAATTTATGTCTTCAGCCTTTAAATGTATACTTAAGCAACAAAAAAGATTTTAGTAATAAGTAGTAAAATTTTACTACAATATAGGATTGAACCTATACAGGAGAACTTCTATAGAGTAACATCGTTCGATTCAGGAGGAAAATATTTTATTAATAAAGATTATTTAGATCAAAGTATTCATTTGAGATCCCAGACACTTATTGATTATTGAAGTATTAATTATTGAGTATTAATTTATAAAAGTTATACTGTATTAGTTTTAGGTAAAAAGATTAGTGACAATTAAGTTGCTAAGTAAGGTTTTGCATCACCTGAATTGAGAAGGGGAGAGATCGCTAAGATCACCGGTACGAAAACCGCGAAGGATATCAACTATACGAGACTCGAACAACATGCTCGACTCGGTATAAACCAAATGAAACAAGGTGCTTGGTCGCCAACCAGCGACCCAATGAAGCGACCGTTCAAGAGCCGTGGACCAAGGAGCAGCCATAACTCCTATCACATCTTTCTCCGTCGTTGCCCACTTCGCCCTATGGTACTCTCTATAGTGTTCCATCACTCTCTCCACCGCATCTCTCAGCCGGTCTTCGTCGTCGGAAAAGGAGTTCCGGTGATGGTTTAGGGCGGAGCGAAGGTGGTTCAAGCGGTGTTGTAGTTGTTCGATCCATGACTTCTGGAACTTCTTGAAACTTTCTGCAGCTGTCTCTTGGCTCATTTTTTGTTTAGGTCCACCGTGACGTTCGGAACGGTGCGGCAATCTTTTTTATATGTCATATATTATGCCTTTATATAGTATAGATTTTATTTTTATCACCGACTTTGTTACTGTGTTAAACAACTTAAAATTTTGACTTTTCATTTTTTGTTGCAAAATTTTGAGGGACGTGTATCTATTTATTGTCCGGTGTCCTGCCAAAAAGTAAAGTTTTATCGCTTTGTAAAACTAAAATGTCTAAATTATTTATTTTGTCAATCAAATTATAATAATGATTTGTTAATACAATAACTTTAAACTCTACACTCTTTGCACACAAAAAAAACTTTAAACCCTCTACATATCATAATACAATGATGATAGATTTGGCACGCCAAATTAATAGCAGAATAACAGAATAATTGCAAAAGTTATTAGTGAGAATAACTAAACTAAATAAAGTTTTGGTAGAATAATTAAAAAATGTCCAAAAGTTGATTTTATCAGATTAATCACGTTTTATTTTTTCTAATTATATTTTTAACGCGTTAATTGTACATAACGGAATCACATGTTAAAAATGTTAAAAATGTAAAACGTGAAAAGTGATGAATATTATGAATAGTAAAAAATAGTGGAATCACGTTTTTAAAACGTGAATAAATTGTTTTTTTCATCTAACTTTTATTTATTAAACCCTGAAAAAACGGATACAAAGTCGACGACTGGAAAATCCAACCTCGGAGCCACAAACCGGCGATTGAGCGAAATCCAGAGCCACAAGCCGGAGAGTTAAAGGGGATCTCCCGGAGCCATAAACAAAACATGGTATGAGAAATAACTAAAAACAACTAGAGTCTAAACAAATAAAAGAAAGCAAACAGAATAATAGGAGTTGAACACAAAATGATCTTCAAAGATAAAAAAACCACAAAGGTAGAAAGCAATTTGCCTGGAGGAGAAATGGAGCAGAGAAACACTGGTCCGAGAAGGGAAGCAACAAGAAGAGACCTCATTATACTGCTCACGGAGCCACGAGGATCAACGACAAGAAACAATCCAGGCCGAAGAAGAAAGCACCAGTAACAGCACCACTTTTACAATCTACGACCTATGACAAGCCACTCTACGCATTTCCTTACTGAGGAACCGGAAACACCGTCGTTCCTAGCTAGTAGGACAAACACACCACTCACTCAAATCGCAAACCACCTAGATAGCCAAGAACGTGAATAAATTTTTTTATGATTTAAAAACGTGAATAAATTATATATCATTCATTCTCTCTATATTTGATATTTTGCCCCAAAAAAATTGTCCTGTGTCAAACAAATCAAAAACAATCTTTATACTGCTGTTTCCAGAATCCATCTATTTGACAACATGACTTTTGAGTTGCTATTGTCGCTTCAGAGTGTCCTTATTGAAGTCCCACCGGGGTTTCTATTAAACAAATCCAATTAATGTCTAAATTTATTTTGCCATAATTATATAAAATTGGTTGCTTTGTAAAGTAAGTTTGGTCTCAATATGTGTGAATATATAATCGAATAAAACCAATTTCAAATCTCAATCAACATGTATTTTATATCGAAAGTATTCGACATAATCCCCATATGGCTATGGTCTTGTAAAGATCAAAGATGTTGATGGGCCTAACACCACTAAGATCACTATGATGGCCATACAGAAAGAGAGCAAGACAAAGCCCATGCTACTAGAAGACAAAAGCTCTGCTTCTCCTCTCACCAACAACAACAAAAGGCAGAGTTTATGTGTGAAGGAATCAAGTCGTACACATGCTAGCTCAGGAAATCTCACTTTATAACCGTTATGAGGCTTCAGGGATTGGTGAGATCATTTGTCATTAAGTGACAACTCACAAATAGATAAGGATGAGCTCTTTAGATTATATATATGATGATGAATGTAAACGAAGAACAATAAGTTGAATATCAATACAAAGAAAAGTTTTCTCTCTTCCTTCAGCTTTCTTCCAGCTTTCATGGTATCAGAGCCATGGTTGAAGATATAGATCCTCTTTCTTTTCCATCTCTTAGCATTTCACAATGTGTAACTCTGAAACTCACCTCTTCCAACTATACGTTATGGAAAATACAATTTGAATCTTTCTTGTCAAGTCAGTTACTTCTTGGTTATGTAAATGGAACCCTTCCACGACCATTTCATGTAATCACTGTGAGAAATGAAGATGTAATCACAGAGGAAGAAAATCCAGAGTTTGTCAGGTGGATCCAAAAAGATCAGCTTGTGATGGCTTGGCTCTTTGGTTCCTTATCAGAAGAGGCTCTCCGAGCAATCTATGGTCTTCATTCAGCTCAAGAGGTCTGGATGTGTTAGCAAACAAATACAATCGGGTTTCAGCCACCAGGAAGCTAGATCTGCAGAGGAAACTTCAAGGTATGGCTAAGAATCAAAAGACAATGGTTGAATACTTGACTGAAGCTAAGTCTGTGTGTGACCAGTTAGACTCCATAGGATTCTCCCTTACTGAACAAAAAATCATATATGGAGCTCTAAAAGGTCTAGGGAAAGAATATGAAGCAATAAGTACTGTGATAGAAAGTTCTATGGATATCACTCCTGATTTGTCTTTTGAAGATGTGGTGTATAAGCTGGTTGGTTTTGATGACAAACTCAAGACTTACACTCAGGACACAGAGGTCTCTCCTCATCTGGCATTCTATACTGACAAAGGCTATGCTGGTAGAGGATATAACACAAGAGAAAGAGGATAGTTCTGTAACAACAGAGGAGGATAGAGAGGCAAAGGTGGATCCTTCTCTACAAGAGGTAGAGGCTTTCAGCAGCAGTTTACTTCAGGTCCTTCTGGTAACAATAGCAGATCCACTTGTCAAATTTGTGGTAAGTTTGGTCATTCCGCATTAAGATGCTACAACAGGTTTGATCAAGACTTTGGAAACTATGAGGATATGCACAATGCATTAAATGTGATGAGAATATCTGAAACTCACTCATCAGGAAATGAGTGGTATCCTGACTCAGGTGCAATTGCTCACATTACCAACTTAACCTCTCAGCTCAATACATCTCAGACATACGATGGTGATGATTCAGTCATTGTGGGAAATGGGGATTTCCTTCCCATAACTAACATAGGCTCAGCAGCAGTTCATACTCCAAAAGGTATTTTACGCTTAGAAAATGTTCTTGTTTGTCCTGATATAACAAAATCCTTACTCTCAATCTCAAAGTTGACTAAAGATTATCCTTGCATTTTTAAGTTTGATGATGAAACTGTGTATGTAAAGGACAAGAGAACAAGACAACTAGTGGCTCAGAGAACAAGGGATAAAGACCTGTACGTGCTGGAGAATCAGAAGTTTCAAGCTTATTACTCAACTAGACAACAAGCTACAAGTGATGAGGTGTGGCATCAAAGACTAGGTCATCCTCACAAGGAAATTCTCCAGCTGCTCTCAAGAAATAAAGCTATAATAATGAATAAAACAAGCAATCAACTCTGTGATGCTTGTCAAGTAGGAAAATCCAGTAGACTTCCTTTTGTTTCATCTCAATTTGTGTCTAAAAGACCCTTAGAAAGAGTACATTGTGATCTATGGGGTCCCTCACCAGTGTGTTCTACTTAAGGGTTTAAATATTATGTGATTTTCATCGACAATTACTCAAGATTCACCTGGTTTTATCCTCTCAAAGCAAAAACAAATTTCTACTCAGTGTTCTTGATGTTTCAAAAACTGGTAGAAAACCAACTACAACAGAAGATTGCTAACTTTCAATGTGATGGAAGGGTGAGTTCATAAGCACAAAGTTTAATAGTCATCTCAGCAGTTGTGGAATCAAACATCTTATCTCTTGTCCACACATACCACAACAAAATGGTATTGCAGAAAGAAGGCATAGACATATAACTGAACTTGGCTTGACAATGATGTTTCAGAGCATGGTGCCTCAAAAGTTGTGGGTATAAGCTTTCTTCACCTCCAACTTCCTGGCAAACCTCATTCCCTCATCTGCTCTGCCAAATCAGCAGAGTCCTTATGAAATGCTGATTGGAGAAGCTCCTGAATACACTTCTTTGAGAGTTTTTGGCTGCAAATGCTTTCCTTATCTCAGGTCATACATGAAGAACAAGTTAGATCCAAAGTCTTTAGCTTGTGTGTTTCTGGGGTATAATGAGAAGTACAAAGGGTACAGATGCTAATATCCTCCTACAGGGAAAGTTTTTATCTCAAGACATGTGTTATTCAATGAAAAGGAGTTTCCCTTTCAGGATATCTACAAGAGGTTTCTACAAAACAGTGATTCGTCCTTTTATAATGCCTGGAAACTGGGAATGGCTAAGAATATAGAGGAAGAATCACAGAAATCTAAAGAAGACTCAGGAAATAAAGATTATCAGGAAGCTCAAGAAGAAGTTTTCCCCTGCAAGATCATTGCTCCACATGCTCTAGTACCTCAGGACAATGATCTTATAGATATACATGAAGAACCAAATGAGAACTCAACAGAAAATGAAGCTTCAGAGAACTCAAAGAACTCTGAAGAGAATGAGCTGTCAAATTCAGAACAGCCTACCACCTCTAAAGAAGAAAGTCTTGCACCTCAGAATCAAAACTTGCAATCAGTGCAACCAGCTGTTTCTGTATCACATCCCATGACAACAAGAGCCAAGGCAGGGGTGATTAAGTCGAATCCAAAGTATGCTTTATTCACTGTCAAAACAAACTACCCTGAACCAAAAATAGTAAAAGCTGCTTTGGATGATGAAAGATGGAACAATGCAATGGGAGAAGAGGTTGGAACAATGCATGAGACACATACTTGGGATCTTGTTCCACCAGAAACAGTTGAAAGACCATTGGGATGCAAATGGGTGTTCAAAACTAAACTAAATTCAGATGGTTCTTTGAACAAGCTCAAGGCTAGATTTGTGGCTAAAGGGTATGAACAAGAAGAGGGAGTATACTATGTGGAAACATATAGCCCTGTAGTGAGAACTGCTACCATAAGGACTATTCTACATGTGGTTGTTACAAAGAAATGGCTGGTAAAACAGTTGGATGTCAAAAACGCTTTTCTACATGGTGATCTAAAAGAAGAAGTGTATATGATCCAACCTCCAGGATTTGAAGATCCAGACAGACCTGGTTGGATTTGCAAACTCAACAAGGCTATATATAGTTTGAAACAAGCTCCACGAGCTTGGTTTGACAAGTTCAGTACCTTTCTGACAGAATTTGGATTCATCTGCAGCTTCTCAGATCCTTCTCTGTTTGTTTATCACCAAGGTACAGATTTGATATATTTTCTTCTATATGTTGATGATATATTACTCACAGAAAACAATGAAGAGCTTGTTCAAGGTCTTCTACATGAGCTAAACACAGTTTTCAGAATGACTGACATGGGAAGACTTCACTATTTTCTGGGGATTCAAGCTCACTTTTATGAAGGAGGATTGTTCATGAACCAAACAAAGTATGCTACAGATCTATTGATCAATGCAGGAATGGCTGATTGTGCTCCAATGCCAACTCTTCTGCCTCTCAAGCTGGATAATTTGATGGGATGTGATGAAGAATTTTCAGATCCCACTTACTTCAGAAGCCTAGCTGGTAAGCTGCAGTATCTCACCCTTAGAAGACCTGATATTCAGTGTGTTGTAAACTACATTTGTCAGAAAATGCATGCTTTAAGTGTATCAGACTTCAACCTGCTCAAGAGAACACTGAGATACATCAAAGGCACCTTAAAAATGGGCATTGACATCAAAGAGGAAACATATTCAACCCTTAGATGCTTCAGTGACAGTGATTGGGCAAGATGTAAAGAGACAAGAAGATCAACTGGGGGTCTGTGTACTTTCTTGGGAACAAACATCATTTCCTGGTCCTCAAAGAAATATGATATTGTATCCAAGTCTTTTACAGAGGTAGAATACAGGACTATGTCTATTGCAGCTGCAAAAGTAACATGGTTGCAGAATCTTTTAAAGGTGATGGGTCTTCAACAACAAGTAACTCCTCTAATGTTGTGTGACAACTTGTCTGCAGTCTACCTCACTGCCAATCCAATGTTTCACAAAAAGACCAAGCATTTTAAGGTAAATTGCCATTATGTCAGAGAGAGAGTGGCAATGAATGCTCTGGAAGTCAGACACATCTCAGCCTCATCCCAGGTAGCTGATATTTTCACTAAGTCCCTGCCTTATGAACCGTTTGTCAAGCTCAGGCACAAACTTGGAGTCCAAGTTCCTCCCACTCCAAGTTTGAGGGGTGTGTAAAGATCAAAGATGTTGATGGGCCTAACACCACTAAGATCAGTACGATGGCCATACAAAAAGAGAGCAAGACAAAGCCCATGATACTAGAAGATAAAAGCTCTGCTTCTCCTCTCACCAACAACAACAAAAGGCAGAGTTTGTGTGTGAAGGAATCAAGTCGTACACATGCTAATACAGCTCAGCAAATCTCACTTTATAACCGTTATGAGGCTCTAGGGATTGGTGAGATCATTTTTCATTAAGTGACAGCTCACAAATAGATAAGGATGAGCTTTTTAGGTTATATATATGATGATGAATGTAAACGATGAACAATAAGTTGAATATCAATACAAAGAAAAGTTTTCTCTCTTCCTTCAGCTTTCTTCCAGCTTTCAGGTCTTTGACATATGTAGCATATAATCTTTATTGGATATGTGTTTCCAGCTTTAGAAACGTAATCAAATTCAAAACCTCTTCGAAGATCGATCGATTCTATGACGTTTCCAAAAAAAATTGTTTTGGAAGCTTGCAATTCTATTTTAAAACTTTAGTATTATAAATTATAAAAATATATTTTCTAAAATTTTAATTTTTGAATAAATCTCAAAACTAATGTGAGACTCCGGTTTCGAGAGTCAGAGTAGTGTGAGAAGAGTTTAGATGATTGATTTGATTATCTATGTCATCAAAGTGCACTTATCTTTTCGGTGGTTTGTCTTGAGAGAACTCTACAGGTTAATGTGCTTGTGTTGGAGTAACACTAGGATGAGTGACTTTCCGGAAAGTGAGTTTCCGAAATCGTGAGAACGGGGACAAAGCACATGAAATTATCGTGTAGTGATTGCAAGGACAGTAAATCATGACTTCAAAACCTCCTCGAGGTAGCAGGCCCGAGAGGGAGGCTGAAGTACACAAGAGATGCGGAAGAGGATGTTACAACTAATTTAGTTACTTAATATTTACATAATTTTTTTAGCTATATGATATAATGATTATCTATAAAATTATTGTTTATAAAGATGTTATAAGTCATGTGTGAAATTTAAAAATAATAATTGAGTTACATTATTCTTAAAATTTTAAGTATGATGATTTTATTTTAGTGATACAAAAATTAAAATGATTTATTATGAAAACTAGATGATGGCTCGTGCGGATGCACGGGCAAAGATAATTTTATTAAAATTGTAGTATTTATAATTTTAACATATAGTTTTTTTGTTGTTTGTATAGTTCTTATTACAAAGTGTAAAGGTATGAAAGATCACTTGTATTTGTTTGAGTATATATTGATGTAACTTGAGATATTTTTTGTTGATTTTACTGTGAAAACTCTATGTTTTTGAATTTAGGAAGAAGAAGAAAAAAAGAGTTAACATTTGAGGAAAATAATTTGGTACCAAAAACCGAGTCGAACCCACCCGGAAAAATTATACCGAATCCAGTGAAATAACCGAACATATCTTAAATTTCTAAATCAGAAAAGTTGAAACCGAACCCGACCCGAACCTAAATATTTCGGGTACCCGATAATATATGCACTATAAATATATATACTTAAATATATTATCTTTTGAATTTAATATCCAAAAAATATTGTAAATTACCATGAGTTTACATATATTTTTTTAATCTAAACCTAATCAACACTATTCCTAACAAATTCAGCTTCGTCGTGTTTAATCTTTTAGTATCCTAACCAACCAATCGTCTATTCCATATATATAAATCTAGACTAAATAAATTAGGGTTTATAATTAACTAATTTCGTTTTGGGTCTAAGGATCAAGGATATATAATGATCGATTTTTTTGTTTAAATAAATACCATAATTTCCAATAGAGTTAGTTTGGTCATTAGCACACGAGTGAATACTCTCCCAAACAAAAAGACGTCGTTAGCCAATCAAGTGATGACACGTATGCCAAAAACGTTTTTTAACTAAAAAAGATAAAAACTTGCGAACTCCAAAATTGCATCACGTCATCCGCAAATTTTGTGAGCACGTCATGTCAACAAGCGATTTATCATATAATATATATAAAGATAGAAAAATAAAAAACTGAAATAAAATTTTAATTTTAAAAAATAATAAATGTGAATATTGAAATATATAAAAATTTCGTTTTCGCACTTCTAAATGTTTCGTTTTCGTGTTCTAGCTTTATAACTCTTTCCCAGTTTGGAAGTTTGATTATTTTATTTAATTGGTAGAACTAGACGTGGGTACTCGTTCGGGTTCGGTTCAGATTTATTCGGATTTCGGGTATTCGGGTCTAGAGGTTTAAGATCCATTCGGGTATTTCTATTTTTCGATTTGGTTTCGGTTCGGATCCTTGCGGGTTCGGTTCCGAAATTAAAAAATCCAAATATATCTTAAAAACATAAAAATTCTAAAAATTTAAACAATGCATGTCCAAATACTTGCAATTAACATGAAAATAATTTTGGTTCGAGTATTTTGATAAAAATCGATAGCTTTTCTGAATATTTTCGGTATTTGCTACTATTTTCAGATGTTTTTATGTATTTTTTGATACTTTTGGATAATTCGTATGTTATTTTTCGGTTGTTTTTATATATATTTGAATATTAAATATAAAAATAATTAATATATTAAAATTTATTATTGTAGTTCTGATATTTTCGGGTATTCGAAATATTTCGGTTCGGATTCGGTTTTTCGGATATTGAAGTTTAGGATCTTTTCGGCTATTTCATCGGTTTTTGTTCGGGTTCGATACCATTTCTTCGGATCGAACTCGGTTCGATTTTTTGAATCCGGGTATTTTGCCCAGCGTTAGGTAGAACATTAACATCATAATGCTAAATGGATTGGTATAGCAAATCAAATACCAAACCGAGTCAATTCCCACCGAGCCTGGACCCAGATATTATCTGGGTCAATGTAAAGACCCTTGGATTACGACTCTTTTTTGGGCCCATAAGATCTATCAAAAATATAATGGACCCCTCAGATTGTTATTATCATCATCTGATATCTTTGGTCGGTCGGGAAATATAAAGGCTCATGCTTTATTTTCCCTTTCAGAAGATTTCTAAGTTCCACTCACACAAAAACTATTTACTTTAGTAATAAAAATTCTTTTTGGTTGCACTATTTGAAAATCATTCTATTGTTTTCAAATAAATACAGCCATTTAGACGATTAAACAGCTTCTAATTAGCAATGTTTAAAAAAACATTAAGCTTTAATCGGATCGTCTAAAGCCTAAAAGTTTTAATCGGAATTTAGACGATTTTTAGGTGGTTCAGATGTTTTACAAAATAAATCTATATATTTTTAATATTTGACATATCACATTATATAATATTGGTCCAACAAATAAAAGTCAAATATTCTAGAATTTTCAACAAAAAATGTTTACTGAAAAATCTCAAATATATAATATCATAAATGAAAACTAGACAAAATATATGTTTTATACATAAATATTTCAACTACAGAATTATAAAACATAATTTATAACTAGGTCATATATGAAAAAGTAAATATTAATTTAAAAAATGTCGTATAACCGTCTGTTTAAATTCGTCTAACTCCACCTAAATCTGTATATATATATGCTTAGATCCACTAGAACCCACTTTATAATACTTACGTTTAGACACCGTTTAGACAGCCTCCTAAAACGCTTTTTAAAACACTCCCAATTTCGATCGCCAGTCACCTGCCAATATTATGGTCGAAAAATCTAACTAATTAATGGTTAACCGATTTTTAAGCATTGCATTGAGCGTCTAAAATTGATTCTAACAACATTATACAGATTGATTCTAACAACATTATACAAATATGAGAAGTTCCTATGGGTTAGTGGCCAGGAGACTTTTCATCAAAACCGGAGGTCGTGGGTTCGAACCTCCGGTCTCGTGCCTGTACAAGTTTAACCCCGTTTGAGAGTTTAAGAGTTACTGGATCAGCCCGTTGTAATCCGGATTTTCTAGTACAAGATTATGAGCTACCAGATCGGCCCGTTGTGATCCGGATTACCGATTAAAAAAACAACATTATGCAGATATTGATAATAGCAGAAATTTTATTATTATACTATACATAATTTATCACGAATCATTTACATAAGATAGTGACGATAGCTAAAAATAATTGATGGAAACAGCTAAGAGATGCTTCTGTCTCTCTGCTCTAATATTGACAAAATTTTAAAAAGAAACAAAAAAAAACATAATCTCAACAGTCTCACATTCTGCCTCTTCCTTTAATCCAACGGTCACCCATTTTTCACCTCATTTATTTTCCCCACCAACCTAAATTACCATAATACGCCCGTGATCCAATCGCCGGTGAATCACCACCATCTAATTACGACGGCGTTGACATGAACGGGAGAGGTAAACCTCGCATTGTATCGATGTTTTACCAATTCTAAACCCAGGAACAACCGTAAACGCAACTCGCGGCTCAGATTCTGGCGAACACTCTTCCTTCTCCGACGAGAAAAACGCTTCCTCCGCCACACTCTTCATATACACCTCCGAGAATCTACAACCTTTAGGCACTTGAAAAATCGAAGCTTCCGGGTCGAAAGAGAAAGCAAGGCAATGCAAAATCCAAACCCTTTTCGCCATTTCGAGAAACGCATCGCAGAAACTCGTCTCAGGGAACTCACAAGCTGAGATTTGGTTTCTTAAATGCAAATGTCCGAAGAAAGCTTGCTCCATCTTCGGATGTACGAGCTGCAAATACTTAGCTTTGCAGAATCTTGAGAATCTTGATTTAGGCAGTGACGCTAAGTACTCTTTCGTTTTCATCGATCTAAGCTCCGTGAATCTCTCGAAGAACATCATCTCTTTGCTCTTCTTCTTCTTCTTCTCGTGAGCTGATGATGATTCGCTTGAGAAACAAGGTAGATGAAACCCCTCAAACATGATCTTGCAGACAAAATGCTCAAAAGCGAAGCACTTGTGGTCTTGTTTGTAATAGAATACTTCAGGTTGTATCGAATCAGCCGCCATATCTATGTCCCAGCTTGAATGTTTCATCTGTTCTACCATCATCTTGACGAATCCTCGGATTGATTTGACCGTGTGGTGCAAGTAAGAAACGAAATGGGTTTGTTTACAATCCATTGGATTGCATAGTAAGCCACTTTGGTTGAGTCTCTTCTCCATCAACTTGTTCTGATTCTTGGTTTCTTCAAACTTCTCTTTAAGGAATATAATCTCAGAGTCTTTAAGCTTGAGTTGACATTCTAGCTTCTTCCCCATGATCTCATAAGTCTTCAACAAGCTTCTTAACTCTTGAATTTCCGATAGAACAAGAGTTCTCTCAGGATCAGGATCAAACTGATTCTTCAAGAAACTCTGTTTTAGCTCAGACAATGTCTTTAACTCTGAAACAATCAAGTTGTCTGCTTTCTGAATCCCAGCTGGATCATACGGAGACTGAGCATATTGCAACTGCGCATAACTCGATTTTATCGAAGAAACCGTAGCAAACATCTTTGCAAGAAGAGCTTCCATAGCAAAGCTTTTCTCATACTCTTCCTCAAGCTTGTCAAAAGACTCAGACAGATTTGCAACATTCTTAACTAAATCTTTATCTAACTTCAACTTTTCTTCACTCTTCTTCTCCACTATCTTAAACTTGTCACCTTCTGGAACAACACCTGTTAGCTTTCTGCTGTTGATGATTTTCACAAATGTTCGTCTGAGTTTTCCTTTTCCTGAAGCAACATCCAATGGTCTCACAGTCTCCATCTGCAAATACATCAACAATGTTAAGTTAAGGTAATGAAATGGGACTTGTAATGATTTAAAAAGAAAGAAAGCAACAGGCTTTATATAATTTGGAAACATAGACCATTAATGGAGCTTCACTCTGTAATAAGAACCCCAAAAGAAGCCTTCTTTAGTTAAAAGAAACAAGAGATGAAGATCAGAGAAGAAGCTTAAAGAATTGGCTGTTAACACAATATTTTGGAGTCACAAAGCAGAGAGGTATGCGTCAATACTTTCAATATGAGAGAGAGAGAGAGAGAATATCTAGTGGATACAGCTTAAAGATTCATCCTAGAGTTGTGGGGACAATGTGGTTGATATATAAAATTAAAAAATGAAAATGTAATGTTTTTGTTCTAAGGAATAAAACAATTAAGAAATGTCCAAGGAAGAAGAATAAACAACTTGCGTGCGTAGTAGCATTTCTTTTCATGAATCCGATCTACTTTTTATTATTTATATCTAATTAATATTCTGAAATTCTTTAATTTAGTCAAAATATGCTGCTAGAGGAATCAAACAAATCTTAGAAAATAGTAACATATAAAATAAAAATTGTACACAAATGGGTTATTTTGCAGAACACACATGACACATGCAAATAATTCAACACCCTCTTCGTTTTCGATTTCTACTCACTTTTTTTTTCTGGAAAGAAGAAAGAAATACTAAAAGAACTCAACGAGTTTAATATCATATAGATACTAAAAGTTGTTTCATAAGTTATCAATTATGGAACACTGAGAAAAAAGGGATTAGAGAGTATTAAGGTATCATAATTGCTACAAACCAAATCAGTTAAACTAGAATCCAAGAAACACACACATGAATCATGATGTCTCTATGTATTATTATTCCTTTGAATTTGATAATTTGATAAAAAAAAAAGTAAGACATACTCTAAGGCTAATATATTCTCTACCTAACATTACAAAACATTTATATTCTCTATCTCGCAAAAAAGATATAGTGAGAACATTTGTGCGAAAGAGTGATTATGAAACCTAGAAAATGAGCCCAAGGACCAAAACCAGTAAACCCCATAAGGTTTTTTAGTGAAAATGGTACTCATATTATATATGTATACAATTTTAGAAGCAAATGTGTGTACCTTGCAGAACTTGTCAAGGTCTCTTTCTCTATGTCTCTCTCTCTGTTTAGCTCTTGTGTTAAGTTTTTGTTGTGTTCTCACTTGATTGGTAGATAGAGTGAAACTGAAGAAATCAAGCGGATAGAAATGACAGAGCAACCTCTGCTTAAAAAACCCTGCAAATATCAAAAATCAATCAACTGAAATTACAAATCACTTACCTACCCAATAAAGATTGAAGAAACGTTTGCAAAGAACCGATGTGAGGAAAAAAACTCCTAAAAACGGAATAATGTGCACGTTAATGACATAGCATTAATGTTATGACTTACGAGTTTTTGGAATGTTAGTAGTTCAGAAGAAACGGAAGATAAAAACACTTTCCCGAGAAATTCTCTCTGAGTTTTACCTGACGAAAAAATCAAGAAAAGAAAAGAAAATATAGTCCTTTAGGGTTTTAAGACAGACCCGGTGCTCGAGAATGAGTGAGATGAGAGAGAAGATGAAGACAGAGATAGGAGGAGACAGAGCAAAGCCTAGGGCAGTTCAAAGGACTTGTATGTTCCGAAAATACCCTCGTGAACAGTGTATATTTACACCGACCATTGGGAAAATGTCGAAAGTGGGAAGGGGTGTTTTTGGTATTGAAGAGAATAATAAAGATTAAAAAGAGATTTGTAAGATTTTTTTTTATTACAACGTAATCAAAAGGAAGACACACGTTTTGGTGAAATTACTACGAAACTGTTGTTGTCTACGTACGCGTAGACCGGCTCTTTCCGTGTGAGTGGACTCTATAAATGACACGTGGCGTCTGGAGAGTGCACCGACCCCACAATTGAGAGACGCTAGTTGCTTCCTTCCCGGAATATTTCTTTTTTATACTCTTTATTAGCTCCGTATTTAATTGCAACAATAATTTGTTAGGTTAATTCTATTATGATTATTGATGCGTCAAGAAAAAAAAAGTCTCTAACTTATTAGGAAAAAGAATTCCAAAGACTCTTGAATCATTTGTCAACAGAAAGAAACAATACTCTCTCTTATTCGTGTCTTGGAGAAATTTAGTTTTTATCGAGTATGGATCTTGATTTTTGTGGACTATAGAATGTGTTACTGTGAGAGTTAAATCTCACAATCAATTATCAGATTGAAAAGAAAAATGTGATTCGTGCAAACAAAGTGGGATGAATCCCATTTTAACTAAATTGATGGAAGAACAATGAACTCGGACTTTGATTTATTACTTTGATTAACAAGAACTTACAACGGAATATGAGTTTTAATGAAAAGTGAGATTTCCTTNTCTAAATCGTATTCATTAAATTAACTCTCCACCAAAAGAAAGGTCCCCTCTCACGAAGCCTCCCTCTTCCCTTATATTCTCCCAGGTTTCAGCGAGATAGGCTCCAACTTCTCGAGATTCTCCTTCCCGAGATCTCGGCAACAACCTCCCTTATTTGACTCCCTCATCAACGCCGTTTCATGCTGCCTCGGTATCATCTTACGAGGCCTCCGATCCATATCTTCATCTTGGCCTTTTGCTCTAAGCCTTTCAAAATGGGCCTGCGAAATCTAGGCCCAACAATTGTCCCCAGTGTCTAGGGCCGAAAGTCTTGCTGGGCCTTGGCACGATGCCTGCCCTAGAATCAATGAAGATTTCGCAGCCTCAGCAGATAGCCATCGATCTCCACGTGGAGATTTGGTTTGCTTTCAAACGAACGGTTATGATCCTTTGCTTCTGATCCGACGGTTTAAATTAAAAGGAGTTGAAGGGTTCAGCCTGGGGAACCGCTCTAATTTGAAAAGGTATAAAGCAGCCATTAACTGCTTAATCCCACTTCATCACGTCATTCACGATCTCCCAGGTAAGCTCTTTTCGACTCCCCTCTTCTTAACCTTCTGTTTTTAGGAAACTCTTAGTTTTTCGCTTTCTGGTTTCCATTGTCTCTTGTTCATTCCTTAGGGTTTCTATTTTACGCTTCTGTTATCGAAAAAATGGAACCTTCAAAAAGCGATGCTGGAAGTTCCCAGGTTCCGAGAGAAAGTCGCAGGCCCCGTCGAGCCAAGAGAACGGCAATCGACAGAGCCGCCGCCGTTGCCGTGAAAACGGAAATGGTCTCCAGGGCTCTGACGGTTGTTGAGCCTGCGGTTGTCGTTTTTGGTCCTCACCAGGCCTCTACCCTTACTCATCAGGAAATCTGTAACCTGATGGTTAAGGCTGGGGCCACCAAGGACTTACTAGCTGTCCCGTCGCCTCATGAGACTCCGGAACACGCTCCACTTGGGTGGTTCTGTGTTCATGAGCAGTATATCTCTAAATGTCACCTCTGATTCCCACTCCCTGACCTTTTGTTGGACCTCTTAGATCGTTATAACCTTGCGCTTCCGTAGTTGTGCCCATCGGTAATTAGGGTTGTGATGGGTTTGATTGTTAGGTCTAAGGAAGAAGGTATCAAGTTTGGGGTCCAAGATCTAGTTAATCTTTATATGATCAAGGAGAGTAACTCGACCAAGGGAGCTGGGGGGACTTATTACCTCGCGGCTCGACCTGGTCGTGGTGTCTTTACCTTTTCCGTTAATGACGAGTTCTGGAAACAAAAATTCTTTTTCGTTAGGGTTGATCCGATCACGATCCCTGTTGGTCGCATGATGCGTACCTCTTGGACTCGTCTGATTGGTCAGAAACCTCTTCATCCAGCTTTTTGAGCTTTCATACGTTTGAGATTCCTGCTGACTTCTTTCTTTTCGTTTCAGGTGTTTCGGATCCTCCTCAAATTACTCCTCAGTTGACCCGTGCTTTACTCAGAAGACTTAAGCAAGGTCCCACTAATTGGTCAGCCTTCCCTTCTATCAGGGTTCGTAAGGCCAGGTTCCCTGAGATCTACGGGATTACCCTTCCTGACCCTGTTCCAGTGTCTACACTTGAAGGTTTGTACATTGTTTTCCCTTTTTGTGATTGATGTACTCTGTCTTGCCTTATTTTGTATTAATTCATTCATTTTATCTTTCGCCTTGCTCATACGCAGTCTCTGAAGACGAAGTCCCTATTGACATCTCTACCGAAATCAGTACTTCAGAAACTGTTAGCAAAATGCCTCTCCAACCCTCTTTTAGGTCAACTGATGCCAGGTCTCGCCAGGGGAGACCCTCTGCTGGTTCCCACTCCCGTTGGAGTTTGAATGATAAGGTCTTTGCAGGTTCCTTTCGTGATACCATTAGAGACATGCTAGATGATGGCTCATCTAAACCCGTTCAAGTTGTTAAGCCTATCTCCATGATCTGTGGACTGAATCAGGAGCATGGATTCGAAGCCTGCCCGTTGGACCAGGGGGGTGCCGAGCCTCATGGGAAGATAACTGTCATGTATGGGGAGAATGTGGTCCAGAAACCTGGGTCCAGCCCCTTATCTGTCGAGAGGCAGTCATGATTCGGACCGTCCCCCTGCTAAGAGGACCCGTTATACCTATGGTGACAAGTCTTCCAGGCTCTCTTCCTCCTCTTCTAGAGGCTCCACAGGGGCCTGGACCTTTACTCATGGGGGCCCTGGTTCCGTTCTGGATGACAATTGGGGGCTAGCCACTTTAATGAGGCATATGAAGCAGGTCAGATGCCCGCTCCTAGCTGTCAATAACTTGAGGAATAGGGAAGGGTACCTGGATGTCGCTTTCTGCTTGGGCCAGGTAACCGCCGTATTCCCCCTGTCTCAACTCTATGTTTCAATGTCTTTTGATTATATATTTTTTACTTGATCATTGCCGCTTTTCATGTAGCTTGCCAATGCTTTCAATCGGTCAGCTCTAGGATATGAGAATATGTTTCACGATTTCCCGGATGCTCAGGAGCTAGAAGATGTGAAGGCTGCCTTTCAGGAGGCAAAAAACGCGCTTGACTCATCCCGGTCAGAGGTTCAGAAGTTTCAAGCTCAAATGGGGGAATTGTCTGCTCAATTGGAGGCTCGCGAAGGTAGGATAGCTGATCTTAGCTTAGAGCTGAAGGTGAAAGGTAACAAGATTCTTGCATTGAAGGGTGCGAAGAGGACAGCCGATGCTCAAGTGAGTGAGCTTATCGCTGCCAATAAGGATTTGATGGTTAACAGGGAGGATGAGGTTAGGCGTGCTATTAGGACTGGAAAGAAGGAGATGATTGAAGCGTATCAGAAGGTTCTCAATTCAATCAAGGACAAATTTAAAAAGAAAAAAGATGAAGTGTCGGCTCAGATATATGCTCAAGAGATCCAGGCTAACATTGAGTTGTTGGCTGGCATTATATCCAAGGAGGTCAAGAGTGTTCAAGAGGAACATGAGTGCCTTGTTGCTCTCTTCCCCTCGGTTGTGGCCGATTATGACAAGTCTTTGGTTTCTGACTTCTCGGTCTCGAGGTTGCCTGTTCCCCAGCTATCTGATAGCTTTGGCTTTGTGGAGGTTGCTGCCTCGAGGACTGTTGAGCCAAACCAGACAATAGGCGAGGTCGCTACCCAGGTAGCTCCTGAAGCTGGGGATCTCCAAGAGCAGGCAAGGGAGGACA